>CAJNDV010006369.1:72802-84882 GCA_905221635.1 Symbiodinium sp. CCMP2456 | reverse complement strand
CCCTAAACCCTAAACCGAAACCCTACGCAGGCAGCTCCGTGACCTTGAAGACAGACCCGGGGTCGCCCTCAACACACTGGCAGCAGACGGCTCCATCTCCCGGAAAGTGGAGGTTTTGGGTTTCGTTTATAGGGTTTCTGGGTTTCGTTTATAGGGTTTCTGGGTTTCGTTTATAGGGTTTCGGGTTTCGTTTCTAGGGTTTCTAAGTGTTCTAACTAAAACGATTCTGTGGTTTTTTTTTTGCGGATTTCAGACATTTTGGGATTAACAGCGTGTCTTTTCTTTGGGGGGTTTCGCAACCCAAAACTTCCGTGAACCCCTTCTCCCTCAAACTTATACCGGTAAGCAGGATCTTGGAGGCTCTTGCCGCTTTAGATGCAGTCGTTTCCTTAGCGGGGCTCAGGGCTTCAGGGCTTTAGGACATAGGGATTCTGCTCCCAAGCCCTCGACTCAACCCTAAACCCCAGGAAGTATAGAACGTCTGGGATTTCGCTGAGAAGTGGGTATTCACTGCCGAGGTCTGCAGAGCTTTAGGATGAAGAACAAGCGGTGTGGCGGTACTCCTAAACCCAAGCCCTTTGCAGCTTAAATTAGGAAGTAGGGCTAAGCACACGGATGTTCAGTTTAGATGAAATGAATCCTGAATTCAAGCCTTTCACTTCCCATGCGATGCATCCGAAGCTTTTATGCAGCGTTGGAGGTTTTTGGTTTGAGGACTTACATATGCAGGGCCGATGTGTGCCTCTGTGAGTCATGACTTGAAGTCATAAGGAAGGCAGCGGCATTTCCACAATTCCCGAAAATTCTTATACCCCAACCGATCAACTTTGGCCCGTCAACCCGCTTAAACTGGAGAAGCGCGGAACCTTTTCAAATGTTGGATGGTGTAAGTAGTTTTGTGCAGTTCTGGCCCCCCAAGCCCTACCCTAAGAACCCAAAACCTACATTTTTGTGGGGTCGCTATAAATCCCATATTAGGGTTTATAATGAGAACCTACAAAAAAGTGGGTTTTGGGTTCTTAAGGTATACCCAAAGCCCACAGTTTCCCAACTCCGGACTGCAAGCGCCTAAACCCTAAACCCTAAACCCTAAACCCTAAACCCTAAACCCTAAACCCTAAACCCTAACCGAAATCCAAAAGACACTGGAGCAGAGCTTTCCATGGTGGTCTTAGGTCGTCTACCTGGGTGTCTTTGCAGCCGTGGATGCCGGGGATATTCTCGAGGCAGAGGCCTGGGTCCTAGCGACGCAGAACATGGGTTTAGGGTTTAGGGGTTTAGGGTTTAGGGTTTAGGGTTTAGGGTTTAGAAATGAGGATGATGCTGTGAAGTCTTGAGGGCCTCTTCAGGTTTTGTAAGCAAGCAAGGAAGATGCCCTAAAGTTCAGAGGGGCCTGAGTATGACTGACATGTAAGGAATATACCGTAGAGACTTTGCTTATGATTTATATGTCTGGAAGATGCCCTAAGGTCTATAGGGTTTAGAGGAACCTTGAATAGGATTTAGAAGTAAGGAAGATGCCGAAGGTTTACAGGGACCCTAAATATGAATTCGACGTAAGGAAACTGCCGCAGCCCGGGTGGAACTCGGAAGCCCATCAAGAGCAGGTGGGGCTTCTTTTTGGGTCGTTTTTGTTGGGTAGTTTTTGTTGTTTTTGGTATTTTTGTTGGTTTTCGGTTCAGTGGGTACGTGAGTCCATAAGTCGGTCAGTCAGTCAGTCAGTCAGTCGGTCCGAGCGATAGCCGAAGACCAGTAGGCCGAAAACCCAAAACAACACCAAAAAACACCTCGAGTACAGCCTCAGCTGTCGCCATCCCTGTGACTCTTGCAATTTTTGCTTATGGATCGAACCGAAAACACCAAAAAATACCCTAAGCCCTAAACCCTAAACCCTAAACCCTAACCCCCAACAAAAACCTGGACCCATCAAGAGCTACCCCTGGCCCTTGGGATGCTCAACACTTTGCCTCCCCTCAACTCACCCGGGGCCGTAAGCCCTCTACTCTAGGGGCCGTAAGAATTACCTGTAGTATTTTGGGGTTCCTTATTTTTATCTAACCCTAAGGGTCCAAGTACCCAAATAGTAGGGTTTCAAGGTCCAAAAACCATTCAGAGTATGGATTTTGGGACCTTAAGCCTTACTATTCGGGTACTCGGACCCTCTGGGTAGGGGCCTTAAGAATTACCTGTACTATTTTGGGGTTCCTTATTTTATTTAGCCCTAAGGGTCCATGTACCCAAATAGTATATACTTTGGCCTTAATGTAGTCCCTATATAGGTACTTTGGGGCCAAAGTATATACTATTTGGGTACATGGATGGACCCTTAGGGTAAAGTATAGTGGATCCCCACACCCTATTCTAATTATGAACGCCCTATATACACCTTGGCTCGCCCAGGTTACCATGAGGCAGAGTGAGTCCAACCCACGGCAATACGACATCTCCATCGAGACCCAGTGAGCGGGCGCAACCTCAGAGCCGCTCCTTAGGGGTTCGGATGTATTATAACCCTACCTTAAGAACCCCAAACCTACTTTTTTTGTAGGGTCCCTATAAATCCCATATTAGGGTTTATAATAAGAACCTACAAAAAAGTGGGTTTTGGGTTCTAACTTAAGGTAGGCCCTAAACCCTAAACCGTATAACCCCAAAGACTGCAAACAAGGGCTCGACTTTGCGAGGGTTTAGAAATTCTAGTCTACAAGAGGCCCAGTTACCCGGTTATTGGCAGGATTGAGCGCAAGATCTTGAGAGACGTCCCCAACATCAGCACTTTGTGGTTTTACGGTATAGAGTACGTAGTGACCTCGGGCTAAGAATCAAGAGTCTAGGACTCAGGACGGGAGACACAAGAGATGAGAGTCTCGGCACTCAGGTTAACGTAGGGCCGAAAGAAATAACTAGCGGCAGTGCTCTCCACTTGTTTTCCCTATATACGTATACCCCAGTTCACCCCATAAACCTGTTCGAACCTTTATATATAGATATAGATAGAGAGAGAGATATTTGCATACATATGTATATACATATATATATATATATATTAATGTATTGGCTTGTTTTTGTTTGTTATTTGCACACCAGCTGCTCTCCCTCTCTCTCCGTCTTTATCCCTTCACTCTCTATACACAGATGTTTTCACAATTTATCTATGTAGTTTGTTGTTGATTCGTTTTTAAGGTGTGTGCCACAGTGCTCGAGCGAGCACTGTCTTGATGATGACTAATGATGCGCTGGAAGCAGTAATCAGGGTTGAACAATTCTGAGGCTTCCAAGTTTTAAAGAGTCTTTGTATTGTGCAAAGAACGAACTTTTTTCGATTTTAAATGCTTTAATGATGCATGGTGTAGTCTTGAGGGTTTGTGCGGAAGGGTTCCGGGCTCCGGGTCTCTGGGCAAGGGTAGCTCTACTTGCAACTTCCTGATTGCATGAAAGAGCTGGCAACGAAAAGCGGAACCTGTCGCTGCGTCCGACATTTAACTTGCTTCCAAGCCCTTTTAACTTACTAAAACAGCACCTAGCCTTCAATGAAACCCTAAACCCGAAAGCCTACATGAACAGGGGGTGTTCAGATTGTAGCCTCCTACTTGATCCTCACGCGGTCTCCCGTCCGAGCAGCCTGGGGTGAAGTAAGGTTTAGGGCTTGGTGGAGATTCTCGAATAAAGCCACCAAAAACTTCATGATACTCCGTCGGATGGTGTTCAATATACAGAGGTCTGGATCAGTAGTAACAGTATCCCCTCGACCTCAGTCCCTTGATTCTACCTCCAAAGCTATGTTAATTTGAGTCGAGACTTTTGTGAAAGTGTTAAGGTGAGTTGAAGATTCCTGCCCTGGCTTACGAGTCGTTCTTTGGTTACCGTTTTCAAGTCGAGTGGTTCAAGTCTACGATCCACTCTGAAGCGTGTAGTAAAACCGGCCTCAGGAATTTAGAATAGGGTTTTGTGGTACATTGTTGTATGGAATAAATCTATACTGCGCGGACTGGAGCGCGATAGTGTGACCCCGCTATGTTGGGTTTCTGAAGCCCTAGTCACGGTTCTGGAGCTGTAGGCTCATGAACTTCGGTGTTCAAGTATCCGCTAACTGGGTATCTGAAGTTAAAGCCAATAGATAGGTAGGTAGATAGATAGATAGCCAGACAGCTAGATAGTTAGATAGATAGATAGACACGCAGAGAGAGGGACAGATAGATAGATCGATATACATGTTTTCCTCGAGTATATATATATATATATATACATATGTAGGCAGCGAGTGAGAGAAGAGTATATCTATAGATATATGTGCACGTAAGTCATATATATATATATATGTATATATATATATATATGTATATCCCTCTCTCTGTATATATATATAGATGTATATATACATAGGTGTATATACATACACGTGTAACAAAGCCTAAGCCCGCCCAGTTCTGGCTTGCACTGCGAGCACACGACCTTTGGCTGCGGAACCCGTCTGAGACTCGGAATTGTCCCAATGGGTTTTGGGTTTTGGGTTTAGGGCATGGATCTCAACGTTTATAGCTTACGGTTTGGGATGTACCTTAACCCACCAGAACCTGAATTTTTGTAGGTTCTTATGATAAACCCTGATATGGAGTTTATAGGGACTCTACAAAAAATGTAGGTTCTGGTGGGTTCAGGTAGTGTTAAAAAGTTTATGGTTTGATGTCTAGAGATTTAGTGTAGAGTTTACAAGTTCAGGCTTCAGGGTACGACTATACTAACCCTGTGATGGGTTCTGTAAAGGTTACAGAAGGGCTCTATCAGGGTGGCACAAGGGTTCTGCAAGGGCAATGAGCCCAAGATATCCCGGACCCTCTGCCCGTGGAAGTGTTAAGAATACCAGGACCCTTTCCCTAAACCCTAAACCCATAAGCCCTTCCTTTTTAGGACTCGGACTGATGGTTGTTCATGTTCAGGGTGTAGGGTCGGGCTGAAGCCAGCCCACAACCTCTCCCCTCAGAAGGCTGAGGAGCCATCTCCAATGCAAAAGGTCCGAAGAAGTTGAAATTAGCATCCCTTCCTAGTCGCCATGCAGCCTTACTTCCACTATTTGATATGACCTCCCCCACCCAACAGCCTATTCTATCTATTCTAGTCTAACTATGGAGGCGGGTCCTTAAGGTAATGCAGATTTATATAATCAACCGTAGAAATAAGATATAAGTATACCGAAAGAGATGTATGTGTATGTATACATGGTATGTATGTCTGTCCGTAATGTATGTACGCATGTCTGTCTGTCTGTCTGTCTGTCTGTCTGTCTGTCTGTCTGTCTGCATCCGTTTTAGCAGGCTGCCTCAACCCGTCAAGCCCGATGGAGCACTGAATGTTGAGTTCCTTGTTTGGGGGGGCAGCCGGTTGTGCGATGGACCCTTTTTGGGCTCAAGGTGTGTGTGAGCTTCCTCGGGGAACCGCCTCAAAGCAGGAGTTTTTTCGCCCAGCCCCGACCGGACAAACGCCGGAGATAACTCTCCGAGAAAATCCGCGAAGAGAGGAGGTGAGGAGCCCGGCAGCGCCTTGGCTCCTGGGGCATTTGGGCCTTCTTCGGAGTTTTTAGCTGAGGCCTACTGCATGTTCGAGGTGCGTTCAAGGGTTCGTTCTCCACGAAGCTTAAAACTTCGAAGCCAGACATGGGGGAGTCTCCCAAAAGGCCCAGCATCACCTCCTATTCCTTGAGGCATTTTGAAGCTAAGGGGCGGTCTAGTTTTTTAAGGGGGGTGCTTCGGATATAGCGGGGGTAAATCGGGGTTGCAGGGTTGATGACGTCCCCGCACTTTGTGAGGCTTGGTACGCGCCAAGTACCGAAGGGAAATGTGCAATGACGATGAAGCCCTTCCCTGTAGGCATGAAATTGACGAAGCTCGAATTGTGAAGCAATCCGCACACTGTTGCACCCCGTTGCCCGGTCTTCCTCGACATGTCAGTCGGGTCATGCCTTGTCATGTCTCGGGTATAGGAATCTGAGCAATTGGCAATAATTTTGTTGGGGGCCGAAATGTAGATAAACTATGAGCGATTACCCCGAGTTATCAAGGCCCTACAGGAATTCTTCAGCGATCTTTGCGATCCTGAGAAAGTTTGCAACACTTATTGCGCCTCCTACATTGTACCATCATGCTCTGAAAGGACCTTAATATGAATACTATCAGGATCAGTGTCCAAGAAATCCCGAATCGTTACTCCTTCATGACCTTTTCCTTGAGGATTCCTTTAGGGATTTAGGGTTACTTTACGGGTTCGTTAAGGGGTTCCTTGCAGGGTCCAAGGTATTTGCTTTACCTAAGGAGGGCTGCTTCGGTCTCTTCAGTGTCTCAGAGGTCGTTGTTCAGAACCCTTATACTTTAAGCTCCAACACTGAAGGTTCGTTACGTAGTAAGGGGGGCTTGCGGTTTATAATAAAAATCCTGTAGCCCACCAATCCCACAAATGTGCAGAGCTCAAAAACCAAAATCCCCAGCGCTCAGGAAGGACTAGAGCCATGGCTTCAAATGCTCTCGCGCCTATCTCAAGGCCGCCGACGTAGAACTCGGGCTTCCCAGAGACTCCAATATCCCTTAATTAAGGAATATACCTTATATTATAATCGGATCCCTAATATGATTTAAGGTATATTCCTTAATTAAGGGATATTGAAGTCCCTGGTTGAATGCCACGAAAGATTTTGCGTACACCTTCAACTGCACAGAAGAGAAAGAAGAGCCCTCTCGAGACAGCCCAAGCTTTGACTCTGAATCAGCTTAAGTCTTTGGCCTAGGCCTTGTATCAGTTTCCTGAATGTGTAACCCTAAACCCAAAAGGTCCTACGACGCTTATATTATATAAGACGTGAGCCCTAAGCTTCCGGAAGGGTCGGTTCGGCCTTTCACCGCTGCCTGTAGTCACTGTAGTAAATGCATACACAATGTAGAGGCAGAAACGCACACACATCAAACACGCATGCGCGCACACACACACACACGCGCGGCACCTGTAGCCCATGTGAAGAATTTGGGCTTACTGTATAGGGTGTTTGGACACTCGAGTTCTGCATGTTTCTCTACATAGCTGGGGAGCGAGTTGATCTCCCAGATGACCGAATCAGGCTTGCTTGGCCGACATGCTCGATATATCTAAAATCTTCAGTGTGCACCCAAATCCAAACCCTAAACTCCTCAAGAGTTAGTTTGCCACGTAGTTGTTTTATGTCACTGTGCTTCTTCGTGTGCCCTCAGTCCATCCTGCCTGCACTTCGAAGCATCCGGCCCCACACCCTCCCCAAACAGAAAACCACAGAATGCAGGCCCTTGGGCACCACACCCCGACCTCCTGGTAAGGAGAACAACCAGGTCATTGGTTTAGGGTTTAGGGTTTAGGGTTTAGGGTTTAGGCAGCCAAGGGGATGATAATCAGGGGTTTCCACTCTGGGCATGCTGCTTTGATGCTCGGGGGAATGAAAAGAAGCCAAGATCCAAAACGGTAGACATCAATTAAACCTAAATCCATGCCTTCCCTAAGGGTCCATGTGCTCATATAGTTAGAGTATGCGGTTTATACTTTAAGGCCAAAGTATATACTCGTTGGCACGTTGGGTACATGGACCCTCATCCCTTAGACCCCTCTGATACCCTTATAGAACCCGTAAAAGCATCCTTTAGAAAGTTCTTTAAAGGTTCACGGAACCTTAGAGCTTGTAGTAGTCCCACCTATAGTCTCCATTGTAGTTCCTTTTTGGGGATACCTTATAGAATCCTTAATATAGAATGAGTTCAACCAAAAAAGGAACTACAATGGAGACTAAACCCTAAACCCTAAAACCCTAAACCCTAAACCCTATACCCTAAACCCTAAACCCTAAACCGTATTTCCAAAAGGCTCATGGCCCGGGTCTGGGGCAACACCGAGAACCACGCCATGAAAGATGCCAAGGTGGACGGGATTTGAGGGTCTCCCAAAAGGGTCTTATATGATTTATAGGGATTTAGGGTTTAGGGTTTAGTCCCAAGGACCCGCCCGGATGCAAAAAAAGTCCTAAGGACTCCCCAAAACGCAGCCAGAAAGCCTAAATCCGATCCCCCAAACCCTAGCTTGAGGGTTTCAAGGTTCTTGGTGTGTTGACGGCTTGGGCTTCGCAGGAATACTCCTTGAGGAAAAGTCCGTACAGAACCCCAAACAAAGAACTACCCCCCTCTTTTCCGCCGTGCATGCTTGCATTCCTGAACCTCTCACCATCAAAAAAGTTGCGTGAAGCACAGAAACCGTGATATAGAATGGCTAACCCTCACTGCGTTCTTAAGCCGTGGCACCACGGCATGCCCAGACTTTGCACGCCGGGACCCTTCCAGAACCGGTGATACAGACATCGTGTTTGCAAATGGGGGGTTTAGGGTTTAGGGTCTAGGGCCTTTGTTAAGCCGTGCATGCTTGCAATCAATCAAGAACATCGGGCCATCAAAAAGAACTGCGTCCGTATCCCCGCTTGTTTAACCGTGCCGGCCCGCTTAAGCTATACTATCCTGCCAGCAATAGCAGAACTTGTATGGACTTTTTCAGAACCCGTGATACAGACGTTGTGTTTGCAATTGGACCCCCCCCACCCAACCCCTCTTTTTGTTAAGCCGTGCAGGCTTGCATTCCAGAGCACCACGCCATCAAAAAGAATTGTGCCAAGTACAGAAAGTCTGATATAGAACCGTTCAGAATCCTTCATGCAGGCATTCTCTACGGATCCTTTCAGATCCTGTGAGACAGAAGTTGTGTTTGCACATCAGCAGCAACAACGAGACAGCAACAACAACGGCGGCAACGTCAACAACAGCAACAGCAACAACAGCAGCAACAACAACATCAGCAGCAGCAGCAACAACAACAGCAACCACAACCACAACCACCACGACCACGACCACAACAACGACAACTACAGTGCAACAACCACAAAAACAACGACAACAACGACAATAGCCACAGCAACAACAACAGCAACAACAACTAGCCGGCTACAGTCAAGACCATTCATCCTCCAACGGTGTTTAGACCTTCTGTCCGAAACCCTAGCCGAAGCTCCCTCTCATCCCTACTTAGCCTTCTGTTTCAAGTTGTTAACATCATTGCCATTATAGGTCTTTTTTTGGTATCATTGGCACAGTTCACCGAAGGCATCCAAGTCCCTAAACCCTAAACCCTAAACCCCCTCCGGTTGAAAAACAAATGAAGCCTCTCAGGTGGCTTTCACCAAGCCAAAAGATGCCAAGGAGCTTCGACGAGCTGATTTTTAGTAGTCTTTGCGTGTAAGAGCAGCAATAACGACACAGGGATTCCATGCAGGTCACTGCGCCCACGTCACTTATGCTTTTCGTGTCCCCGGAACCCTATCTTAAACCCCTCAACGCTTAACCCCTAAAGTCCTAAAGCCATAAACCCCATACAAGGAAAAAGGACACTTGCAAGAGTCTCCGAGGTCCAAGTAGCCCGGGCCCCGTGTCATCAATAGAGGACTTATGAAGATGAGGGCTTAGGGTTTAGGGATCTAGGGTTGAGAATGGAAACCTGAAACCGCGACTCTGAAGCCCGTAGGCCCAAAGCCGAATCAACTTGTTGCTGTTTGCGGAATGGAGGTTTGAGCATCTTATCGTGTTGGTTTAGAGTTCTGGCAGAGGCAACGAGATAGCAAGGTTGCAACTGGGGCCTAAGGGCCTAGAGGGTTGTTTTAGCGTCGATACCTACATGTGGCGCGTGTTTGCTCTGACTTCGTTCTTCGTCCAGTCGTGATCCATCATCTTTCTTTTCGCATTCCTTTGGTTTTCAATCATAGAAGGAAGTTATGCGACATTGGTGTCATATTGCATGAGTTCATGTTGCTCATCGGACCTCCTGACGTTGGAGGAGCTGCACGAACCCGAGAAAGTGAATGAGACCGAGAAACCGGAACGAGCTCCTGAGAAGGCTTTGGCCCCGAAACTATCAGCCCTAAGCACTGGATGAGCCTTGCGTATGTGGGGGCTTCCGAAAATAAGAGACCCTAATAAAGCACCCGAAATGGTAGGATCCTTATTATAGGGACCCCAAAAGAAGGTACCCCTAATGCTCGGAAGCCCCCATGTCTTTATTACGTTGTCAGAAGATGCAATGTAACTTGGAATGTAAGGTGATGTCAGCTGGAATTTAAATGTATTTGTGTGCGTGTCATTGAGTTTGCAGGTATGCCTGTATTTCGCGTAACGTAAGTGTGCTAGCGTATGCATGCATAACTTAGTGGCACTCAAATGGTGTAAGCATATAATGTGTGTACGTATGTAGTAGATACATGTTAGTACGTACATGCGTATGTATGTAGGATCAATGGTTGGATCGATGGATGGTTGGCTGGTTGGCTGGTTCGTTGGTGGGATGTATGGAAGAATGCATGCACTGACAGATGGGTGGATAGACGCATGCGTGCATGGATGCAAGAACGTGTGCAAGTATGTATGCATGCATGCATGCATGCATGTATGGTCATAGATGTATGTTTGCGCACATAAGCGTGTGCACGCATATATGTGTGTATGCATGCAGTTCTTGTAAGTGTGTATGGTGTATGTATGCACGTATGCAGGTATGTACATATATGCATCTATGTACGCCTAGAAGTGTTTATGTATGTACGTACGTATGCATGTATGTGTGTTTGTGTGTATGTATGGAATGTATGTATTATGTTTGTATGTATGTATGTATGTATGTATGTATGTATGTATGCACGTCAGTGTACGTACGTAATGCATGTATGTGCATGTACGCATGTATGTATGCACGTATGCATGCATGCATGTATGCATTTCCACATGTATGTGTGTGTGTGTGTATGTATCTATGAATGTATGCATGCATGCATGGATGTATGTATGTATGTAGGTAGGTAACCTATGTCGTGCTATGTTGTGCCATGTCTTGATATTTCCCGGTATGTTTTAGATGATGCAAGTATGTATGTAATGTAATGTGGTAAGATGTCATGAAGCTTGATGTAATGTAACCTTTTGTTGCGCTAGTATGTGTGTTTGTATCTATGTAGTTGTGTACGTACGTATGTATGTGTTTATATATGTGTGTATGAATGCATGTATGCATGAGCATGCATGCATGCATTTATTGTGTGTATGTGCTTTCGTACACATGCGTGCATGTACGCATGCATGGATGGATGGATGGATGGTTGGATGGAACTATACTGTTATGGAAGATTAGAGTGCTTTGGGGTGATGGGGGGAGGTCATTAGCCCAAGTTGCGAGGCCGCCCGACGTCCACGAGAGGTTCGCATCGATGCAACCACAATGGCCTCCTGCATCATGTGGGTGGTTGTCCAATTTTAGACGTCGTTTTGGTTCCCAAACTATAGGGTGCCGTATGAAGAGTAGAGTTTTATATAGTTCCCGAAAGGGACCATGATTTTCACAGTCACCCATGTGTGGCCGTACCCCAAAGCCCCATCCCATCCATTCTCAGCCCCATACCCCCGAGAACCAGCAAGGTAAAACACACACCTTAAACCCGAAACCAAAACCCTTACCCCACTTTCGGCTTCAGGATTCGGAGGTCGAGCTTGGGGCATGCATCGGGTCATGACTACATGATGACGCTCACTTTACAGTTAATACGGTCTTAACACTGTAAGTCATTACATTGATATAAATGCTTTTATGAGCTCAGGGTTTCCTCTATATGCTACGGACGAGGTATGTAGGGTTTATAGGGTTAAGCGTTTTAGGGTTTTACGCTTTTGGTTTAGGGTTGCTTTGGATCCCAGAAGGCTACATGCCCGTCTATGGTTTGGGGAGTCTTAACGTTTAGAGATCTCCGGTCTTTCAGAACCGTCGCATCTTCCAGTAGTTCCAGGTTGCGGCATGTAAGGTTCCGGCTTCCTGAATTTTCGGGCCTAGTTTATTCAAACTTTAAAGCGTTTTCCTCCAGCTGCACGTGATGAAGACATTCGGCAGGATTCCCCGAACATGCGCCGCATGAAGTCAGGGATCCGATCCCTGAATCGAAGGCCCCATCTGCAACTCCCCAGGCCCTAGACCCTACATGGGTGGTTGTCAAAATT
>CAJNDV010006369.1:48476-59153 GCA_905221635.1 Symbiodinium sp. CCMP2456 | reverse complement strand
TGTATGTATGTATGTATGTATGCCGTTATATGCACTCCCACACCCTACTACACCTACTGATACGGTCGCCATGTAAGAGTTTAGGATGCTGACTTCAGATTCGGAGGCCTAGCAAGTAACCACTTGCAAGAAGTGTTGGGCTCGAGGGCAGCCCCTGTTATGGAAAGCCTGCAAAGTAAGGAAGGGTTTGGGATCCAGGTTTTTCGTGTAATATAGAATCCTCAATAGTTACCGCTCGTTTTACGTAGGGTTCCTCAACATGGCTTGTAATCGAGCAGACATAAATTTCCCCACCCCAGAATTCTATACGTCGGGGCTCCATGTCAAGACGTCGGTTCCGGCGGTTCCGGCTTCACAGGTGCAGCTTATCGTCGATTTCAGGATGTATTGGGAAGCCTCGGCGACCCACACAGTATTTGTTCCAAGGACGGTGTAAATTTATGGTAAGGCAGGCCTAGGCGGACGTTTTTTGTGGCAGGCTCTCCATACCCTTCATCCTTTTGGATGGATTTGTTGTGGCTTCCGTGATAAGGCTTGGAGGTTTTCTGATTAAGGATACGGGGTATGGGCAGTCTTTTTGAGAAGGATCCAAACTTCGGCCTACCGACGGCCCTGAACTGCCAACCCTCACGCCTACACCGATACCACCCTCCACACCCAAATCTGCCAAGAAGATTGGCTTAAAGCCCGCATGGTATGGTGCTTCGTGGTTGGTTCTAAGGAGATTCACACAGCTGTTTCAATTGTCAGCAATCCTCCCAAGCTGTGACGCTACGCACCCAAAGCTGTGCCCCACGTGAACCCCTGACCTTGCACACTACCCCCAATCCTATTTTCCCAGCCTCCATACCCAGCGACGTAGCCGTTTATACCCGGGCATATAATGGGCTACTGGATTATACGTTATATGGTAAGTATCCTACTATTCGAGTAACTACAGCCCTTGGGATGGCTACTGTTTGACTATTAGGGTTCAGGGTTTAGGGTTTAGGGTTTAGGGGTTTAGGGTTTAGAGTTTAGGGTGCTACAAGGTTTGTATTGAAGCTACCTGGCAGGGCCTAATGCCCTGCAAATCCTAGCACCCAAGACAAAAACCCTTACTTACCCCACACCCTACACTAGACCCTAAACCCTATATCGGTTCCATAGGGCTTCTATAAGTTATATAGACCTTCTATAAGGCTCCTATAACGGTAACTACCCACCTGAAAATTTCCTAGACTGAACCCTCAACCCTAATTCGAAACCCCTTTCGGGGTGCAGCCTCCATGTGGAGAGTCCAGCTCCTTCGCCGTGCGGCGTCGACCCGGCAGCTGTGGCGCCATGGACGCCTGCGGCGGAGACCGGTTTCTGAGCTTCGGACTTTTGGGTTCGAAGTTCGGGTCTCTAGGCCCCTAGGCCTTATACGTCATTAACGACGAATCTCTTGCAGACCTTGCCAGGCTTATCCGAGTGTGAGCGTCAAAAGACCCATCAACCCTAAACGCTGAACCCTAAACTTAAAGAGTTCTTGGCGCCTGAGTTTGGGAGCAGTCAGATTTTTGCGGAGGTCAGGGCCCAGGCCTCCCTAAATTTTAGGATTTGGATTCAGGGTTTAGGGTTTAGGGTTTTTAGAAGGCTCTTTATCATGCAGAGCCACTTAGTTACTAAATAACTTAACCTAAACCCTCAACCCTGGACCCTTAAGTAGGGCTCCGCAGGTTGTTCTTGCATCATCCAAGAGAGGCTTTGGGTTTCCGGGTGTCGATTGAAGAAGAGTGGGGCATTCGTTTCTGTTTGAGAGCTTCCTTATGATTGTCGTCTAGCTAATTAGGGTCTCTTAGTACGGATGTCAGTTTTGTGTAAATTGTAAATTCCTCAGTAATACAGGAGTCGCTGTAATCCACGCCAATTGCGAAGGGCATTCTGTGGCGGTATATGGTGCAGTACCAACCAGGCGTCTAAAACATGACTGGAAGGACCTAGCGCAATAATGTGCGAAGCTTCTTGCATGGACTAGCACATCTGCTGGAAAGGTCCGGTATGGAACCCCCAACCCAACACACTACGCCCCGAAGTTGTTGTAGAATTGTTGGGAAGTCCCCTTGAATCCCAAGCATTCGAGGTGCCAGAGTTCAGAAAGTTCTGATCTCTCAACCTTTTTTTCCGTGTGAGCCCAAAACCTGAAAACGCTAACCCCCTGAGAAGCATAAATCTTGACAAGCCTTTTAAGTGCGACCCACTCCCCTCCCTGAGTTAGTTGATGTTCTGCCGTCTACACGGTGATTGGCTAGCTTTTGGCACACAGTTAAAATACCGTAGCAAAACGTGCCGAAACGCTTGCGTCCACAGCAAATCCAGCAGTTTGACCCATGTGCGCTGCTTGCCTCAAATCCACCGTCTACTTGAGGATTGCTTTGCCCTGGTGTGTTGATATGTATTTCCGCTACATGGCGTCCGACATTTGGCGTCGCGTGGTCTCGCGACCTGAGACGGGGAGCAACACCGGAAACCCCATTTTCGATCGTTTCTAATCCGAGAGCCGTCCTTGAAGAAATGCCTTCTTGTATATGCATTGGCCAGGCAGGGGGTTATACTATATATATATATATATATGTATATGTATGTATATGTCGCTACTTCAGGCTCCAAGTATATATCACACAGATACATGGACCCCGAAATATACATATAGGATCCCAGGCTTTTCGCGCCTTCTCGACGGCCAAAGATGCCCGAGGGGGCGAAGGCGCTGGCAGGTTTTAGGGTAGTTCAAAAGGGTTTGGGGTTTTGGAGTTAGGATTAGGGGGGCCCTTGGGGATATAGACCCTTTCAATAAGGTCCCTTTCAAGAGAGCCATAGGGGTTAAGAAGGGTCCCCTTTTAAGGAGTCTCGCTAATACTAGCCAGGAGGATTGGGTAAGGCCCATATCCTCAAATAGTGACCACAGAGGACACCGGTAATTCGATGAAGAGCCCTCTATACATTCCGAATTTAGCACTTGCAGCCGAGACCTTTCTGGGAGGATCTTGGGCTAAGTATCTTATCGAGATGGGCCCCGAAAAGGGTTTAGGGTTTAGGGCTAACTCTAGCTAGACCCGGAACTTGCAGTGCAGATGAAACGACGCGTTTGGAAAATGCCGATCCATGTGCAGACATGTGCTTGAACCAATAGTAACCTTGTGCCTCAGGGTTTCCTAGCACTGTGCCTCAGGGTTTGCTAGCTTTTTGTGGTATAGAGCCCACTCCACCCTTGTCCTATTTGTTATGACCCAGACTATACTAGGGCTGCCAGGATGCATTCCCTGCCATTTCTTTGGCTGCATCTCGGGTGTGGTCATTCCGGCTTAGCTTGAGAAGCCTTTCTTCGGACATCATGAAACCCCTTGATCGCCGGTGCGAATCAACATAAATCAGCAACACACCCTGAACCCTAAGCCCTGAAACGGGATTCGGACACAACACGGCCCTATCCCTACACCCTATAAGCCCTGACTTTCTTACGAAAGTCCTTACCGGTGTTGTTATCTTTGACGGGGCATGCCGATGACCATTCTCACGCGCGCGTGCGACCTAGATCCGATACCCGTTCCCTCCGCGGGTTGTTGGGGCTACCCATAGGCCCCAAAGTAGTTCCTTTTTGGGAATACCTAATAGGATCCTAAATACAATGTATTTAGGATCCTATCAGGTAATCCCAAGAAGGAACTACTTGGGGCCTTTGGGTGGTTTTCGGGCTGTCGCATGTGCGTTGTGCTTTCACTGGAGACTGTTTGGGCCCTCAACTTGCACAATGTGTTGAGCGCAGTTTCCCCGCAGTGTGACTTGGTCAGCAAAGCGGGTGGGAATGAACCCTAGGCCCGGAAGCCTGAAACCCTGAACCCCTGAACCCTACCCCTGAACCTTTGAAACCTAGACCGATACACCCCAAACCCTGAACCCTTAGAGCCTAAACCCCTGCACCCTAACATCGACCCTACTCATAGCTCACCTTCGGAGGCGTTCTTGACATCAACGACATCTGTGCATCTTCGTTGCATGTCTTTTTTGTTCTCGGGTGGGATTTCGGTGGTCGGGACTTAATAAGGCTTCAGGGCCTATTTTGGAGGGCAGGGGAGGAGGGTCCCCAGCTTGGAAGGTGAAGGGTCTGTTTTGGCAGGGCCTCTCCGACGATGTTTCGAAGCTTTCTACAGCTTTAAGTCTAGAGAGGTACCTGAAACATCCCGATACCCTGAGATGATGTGATGACTTGTAGTAAGGTTTGCAAAGAGCAAACAAACACCAGGGTATGGCCCGGAGATAGGGCTTTGGGTAAGCCCCAAACCCAGCAGCTCTAGCAATTTGACCAAACTGACACCAAACGCCTGGAGTCCTTCTTGGCAGCCAAGGAATTCGGAGACGTCTTCAGCAAGGACACGGTGCGGAATCGACACTACTGGTGTCCTTAGCCGGTTTGTTGTGCTCTCTGCCATCGTTCGTGCATGTGAGGTCCCAGTAGCAAGCTTAGACCCACAACGCCATGCCAGCCTTGTGATAGTGCGTGGGTCGACTTACTATAGATCCCCGCTGTGGTAATTTATAAGTTATAAGTTCCTTGAAGAAAGGAGGAGCTTCGCACCTGCGCCACGGCGTGGTGGCGCTTCCTTCAGGACTCGACCCTCGGTCTCGCGGTTCAGAGCGCTTTTGGGGGAAGTAGGGCATTGAGGTTGGCTGTGATGTTGTTCTGCAGCAACGGAAATCAGGCAGTATAGAGCTCCGCAGCGCTCGGTGATCTGCTTTCGATGATGATGGGCCATCCCATGCAGACACTCCCCGCACCCAACACTGTAACACTCTAGTTGATGCCCGATCTCTGTCAACGATGAGGAGATTCGGTTCTGAATTAATGCTCTAATGCTGCAACCATGTCAAGATTACTACTTTTTAACCCTAAACCCTAAACACTAATGCTGCAGCCATGTCAAGATTACTAAATGATTTGAAGCAAGTTGGGGGTCTGGAGTCCAGAAGCCATCAGGAGCTCAGGCAATGAGCAGGACAGAGGCGAGGCTTGAAACAAGACTACCCAAGTGGCTACATGGGGCTTTCCGAAAATTAGGGTACCTTATTTTGGGGGTCCTTATAATAAGGATCCTACTATTTAGGGTACTATAAATTAGGGTCCCCTATTTTCGGAAACCCCCACATGACTATATGCTTCTTCTTGCATAGCCTGTATATTCGGGGACTGTACAAGGCGTTTCTGAATTTACAATCGAGGCCGCGTTTCCGCACAAAGCTTGCGGAGCAGGACATTCCCCTTTTCCTGTTGCATCTTGGCTGCAGAGTGGGACCTTTCTCAAGTTTGATGAAGCTCGTTCACTGCTCAATCTTGCTGCGCAGGTTCGATGCCATGACCATGCAGCATTGTGTGTTTATGCTTCATTGTGTTGGCGTTGGAGCCAGTGCTTTCTCTGTCACAGCTTGCGGTTGCTCGTTCTTTTGGATGCGGAGCAGTAGAAGGTCCTTCGCAGTCAACAAGTCTTCGAGTAAGCTGAAACACTGCCATCGGGGACGATGCCGGGAGAAACTAGACCCTATAGGCCAACTATGTAAGCCCGGGCCTGGAGTTTGGGGCGGCTGTCGATCGTGCCGTCTCGTAGCATGGGAGGAGACCATCGGCAAAACCTTCTTGCGCAGCCATCACCCCCAAGACCTCATTCCACGCTTGCAGGCCGTCTACACGTAAGACTGACTGAGGCCCTGCAGCTCTCAAGCGAAGACCTTGAATACTGAAGATGTGTGGCTGTCTGAAGACACGGCACGGAGGCAACACCCCGAGGTGCCAGAGAACTTTCACCTCTTCCTGGCTCAGGACCTCTGCCGCCTTACAGTCTTCAGAGGGTTTAGGATTTAGGGTTTAGAGTTGGTGGGTGGTTGGGTATGGCAGTGTGGCAGGGGGTTTGGTATGGAGGGTCTATCAACGAAGTCAGAGGCTCCCACTGACTGGAATCGGGGTCCCCTTGTAATCATGTTTATGCTGAAGCGGATGTTTTTTGGATGTAGGGGTAGCTTCGTAGATTTCATTCATAGTATGCTTGCGTTGACAAGGATGCCTTTTAGAGTAACTGACGAGTTCGTAACTAGGCTTGGCTAACGACAGTTTCTTGGACATTCAGCAAACGGCCAGGAGAGCCAGCTAGTCTAATCCTAATCCTTAGCCCCAAGCCCTAACTTGACCCCAAACCCTCAACCCTTAAGCCTTGCGCAGAAAGGCCCTATTAGATAATTTAAAGTTTGGAGCAAATGCAGGGTGAAGGGAATCAATGACCTTGGGGTCTTGAGGGCATTCGCTTCAATGCTTTCTGTGGTTTAGGTTTCTCAGGGTTCAGGGTGCAGATCTTGCCGTGCATACATTCTTTGGGGTTCTGGATTTAGGGTGTTCAAATAGGAAAAGCACGACTCGTACCCCGCAACCACTGTTTCTCTTATGGGAACCAAAAACACAAGCGCTGGAGATAGAGTAAACGAGTTTACTGTGCGTGTAGAGAGTCGAAGTCTTGAAGATGGGCCCCGACTGCCCGGTACCCACAGCCTCAAACGAGAGCATCTTCTTTGTCCCCAGGCCTAAAGATCTTCCCCCAGATTTGTGTGGTAATGTTTCGGATGCAATCTGAACACGAGACCGAACAGCTTTTCAATGTGCCGCTCCCCGATCTCGCTTAATATGACGGCCTTAATAGTTAGAGTAGGGTTTTGGGGCCCATGATACCATAATTCGAATACGGAACCCCTAGAATAGTATTGGTAAGTATTTAGGCCCCTACATTAAGCCAGCCTCTGTGAAGCTTCAAGGGTCCAGTGCTGCAGTCAGGTCTTTGTAGTCCACTCGTTCTCCACTCGGACTACGAGCCTTCTGCCAAAAATCCTCTAGCCCTACAACCCCAAACCACATAATCCGGAACAAGAAACCCAAACTTGAAGCCCTAAACTCTAAATCCTAAACCCTAAGCCCTAAAGTCTAATCCTGTAGCTCCTCTGCTCTCAGGAGGCCGGTAGCGATGTGCTGTCGGACTTGCAGCCGTTGCTTCTGCAGGCCGCCTCAAGGCGCCAACTCTGCCAAATATGGGTGACAAAAGGAAGCGTAAACGAGTTTAGGGTTTAGGGGTTTGGGGTTTAGAGGTTTGGGGTTTAGGGTTTAGGGGTTTAGAGGTTTAGGGTGTAGGGGTTTGGGGTTTAGAGGTTTAGGGTCTAGGGGTTTAGGGAGTGCTTCGAAAGCCCATCCCGAAAACCAAGACTTGCTTCGAATGCCGTGGTGTCTTTGCCAGGCGGAAGTGTCTTTGTCGAAGCTTTCGTCTGCAGACCTCGTATGATTCTGATGACGATGACGATGACTTTGTTCTAAGCAGTCGTACTTTCGTTTTCATGTGGACCAGAGAGGCAGGATGTATGCCGGTGATGTCCATGTCCTAGGTCTGTGGCGCACTAGAAGCTAGTTGCCTGGTGATGAGTTTAAGGCGATACATGTTGCTTGTTTTGATGTTGCAGGTTCATAGAACAGGGATCAGCATATAGCAGGCTTGATGCTGAAGTAAGGCCTCGTCTCCAATCTGTTTATTCGACCGTTGGCGAACAGCAGCTTGTATGTTTAGCCGGTCTCGATGCAAAGCCCGAGATGTCAACACTGCTGCAACTCGGAGGGTGTGTGAGAGAAGACGACTCTGCAGGAACCCTTCGCTCTTGGATGGCGACGCAGAGGACCTGCAGCAGTTGATGCAGGTGGGGAAGGGAGGGCACTGGTTTCTTGAGGCTTTGGTGGAGAGTTCGTACTCGGATTCAGCAAAGCCCGCTGGCAATCAGTAGCATTTGGCGAAGCGGCCCGCGGGTTTCGAATCTTAACGCCCCAGTGACTTAGTCCGATCTGGGTAGGCCGCCACTTGTTAAAGCCTGTTTGGATACACATGCACATACGTACATACAGACCAACATACAGACATACAGACAGACATACATACAGACGGACAGACTTGTAAATATATACAGAGATAGACAGATAGATAGATCGATAGATAGATAGAGAGCTAGACGGATACATAGATAGATAGATAGATAGATAGATCGATAGATAGATAGATAGATAGATAGTGCGAAAGCTAGCTAGCTAGATAGATAGATAGATAGATAGGTGATAGATGCTGACAGATAGTTAGATAGATCGTCAGATACCGTAGATAGATTGATTGATTTCTGGATAGTTAGCTAGCTAGCTAGATAACCTGATAGACAGATAGATAGATAGGTAGATAGACAGATAGACAGGTGGACGGATAGAAAGATAGACAGGTAGTTAGATATAGATAGACAGATCGATAGGTAGGTAGATAGACAGATAGATCAGATAGTTACACATGTATATATAGATAGATATACAGATGCATGTAGATGTGTATCTCTGTACAGATACCTATATTTGTGTATTTACATAAAGAATCTAGAGGATATCCTTTTCGGGCTAGCGTGCCCGAATCTCAAGATGATGAGGTCGCCGTGTCCTTCATCGAGTCCACCTACGCAGCACAGTTGAAAGCCTTTCGCCGCGCTCGCCGTTTGGCAGAGCCCCGGCAGTGAGCTATCTTCGAAGATCTAGGATCAGAGGTTTAGGGTTTAGAGTTTGTGGTAGCGTAAGACTTGGATTCAAGGGTTTCCCGTAAACCTGGTAGGTTAAGCTTCCCGATCCCGAAGGAGGAGGCTTGCTTCGATGATCCTGTTTCGAGCCTTTGCTGGTAATATAGGGGCCTTAATATTTACCTATGCTGTTTTTGTTGGGGGGCGTTCCTTATGACAAGTACAGCAAAGTATAATAGACCCAAAACATCCCAAAAGCCAATTCTAATTATTACGGCCTCTACATTAAGGGTGTGCGGCCTTTGCTTGTTGGAAGTTGCTCCTGTCCCTGAAGCTCTGAAGCAAACAAAGGAACAACTACCATTCCAGCTTCTCGGGGTATGTCTCTCTCTCTCTCTCTCCGAAATGGAGGCGAAGCCTCGCTTCATCCTTGTTGGATAATTCGAAATTAAAAATCCTTTTTGGAGAATTAGAGATTAGAAATAGTTCTTCAAGTTAAGGGCAGAATTGCAAACAGCGTGCCCAAAGCCTCGAGCCTGAGCCTAGAATCTGCGCAGCCTCCACTGGCTGGAATCTAGGAATCTACCTATAGTCTCCATTGTAGTTCTTTTTTACGGATACCTTATAAAAACCTTAGTATATAATTGGTTAAACCAGAAAAAGGAACTACAATGGAGACTATAGATAGGGTTCACAGAAGGGTGCATCAGGGTGTTCTACGGGGTCGCCTGAGCTCGGCCGGTACGAGGACTAGTGAAGTGTACTTTCGGATAGTATGCCTTATACGATGTAGTGTAGATGGTTGTGCGCTGTGCATTCTGGCCATCCCCCCCCCACCGAGCCTTAAGCGCAGGTGCGCAGGGCAGGGAGAGTGGACTGAACTCCGAAGCCCAAGACCCAAGACGTTTGAGTTTGACAGCGGGGGAGGGGGGATGATCGCGCGCAGAACCATGGGAAGAAGGCCTAAACCAAGCCACCCACACGCAGGCATGACCAAAGGGTGGGATACCATTGCTGGGTGAGGGGGTTGGCCTGCCGGGTGCACGTAAGAGGTAGCCTTGTACGAGAAAGCCATCGCCCACACAATCCAGAAGCCGGATAATATATCCCGTTCTCTACATCTTGCTGCAAAGTCCGTAGGACTTTGTTGCAAGATTTCCATGGACCCCGAACCCAAAGCAGCCATAAAGCCTGCTTGGCAAGGACCTTCGGAATCCCGAGCGATGGTTTCCAGTCGCGCGCAGCCGCAGCCGGCGATGGCATCTGCACTTGGGCCCTACGAACAGTGGCCGCTTGACTTCAGTGATGTCATGTTTTCGTGATAACATGTACGATCCCGGGTGCTATACGGGAACTCTGCTTGAAGGTAGTCGCGATCTGACCCAAGGAAGCGTCCGCAGGACGGCAAAGGGTCTGAAACCATGAAACCTACACACACCAAGCGCCTCCTGGGTTTCGGGCCCTCAGAGGCTTCGATTCTGGTTTGGCGGGTGGGGTTGGGCAGGTTAGGATCGCAACTGATGGGTTTTCGTAGAACCGACCGACCGCCCCACCGACATACATACATACATACATACATACACACATACATACATACAGACATACACGGACATGGCCTCTGGAAGTTGTCAGATTTCAAGCCCATATCAGCCCGCCCCGCATTCCCCAAACCCAACTTTGTTGGTGCATCTAGGCTCTATGCCACAAGGCCCGAAGAGCAATGTGTTCACTGGCTACTTCTGGCTTCTTAGATGAGTTAATAGTAAGTGTGTCGGCTTCTTTGTCGAAGCTCTTCGGAGTACATCGTGTGCACTAACGTGTAATGGGAAGCCGCATCCAGCTCTGAAGCCCATATGAACACGAATTACCCCTTGAAGACCAAAAACAAGCCCTATGAATGAATTGAGGCCCACACCTACTAAGATTGTGCGTTGGGCCTAAGTTAAGTTATAGATGTTAGTAACCCCCTTATAACCCCCCTTATAACCCCCTTACATCTTGGTTATGCATGTAGTAAGTCCCTGCTAACTTTGGGGAAGTTATTAGAAAGTTGGTAGGAAGATATAGAAGTTACTAACTTAAGTTAACCTTTTA
>CAJNDV010006369.1:30900-48376 GCA_905221635.1 Symbiodinium sp. CCMP2456 | reverse complement strand
GCATTGTTTACTACTTATGTTAACTTTTGTTAACTTCTGTTAACTTATGTTAACTTATGTTAACTTTTTAGCTAACTTACTTAACCTCCTAGTAACATCTATATCTTAACTTAAGCCCAACGCACAATCTTAGTAGCCCGCAAATCGGCCATGACAGGTAAGACACACGCGGCAATGCAGGCGCCTGCTTGTGCTGGAGATGGAAATCAAGAGCTTGAGGATATGGGTACTTTTTCTAGTGCTCTTAAAGGCTCTTATATATTTATATGTGTATATATATATATATGTATGTACAAGAACATACAAGAACCATCATTGCTTCTTAGGGCCGGGGCCTATACATTAGCAGCTTCTTTTCCTGAGACTCGCAATTCGAGGTTTTCTTGGGTTTCGGGTCGATTTCTTATTGGTGTTCGGGCTTTAGCTAGGGCTCTAGGGCTCAAGGGGGTTGATGGTTTCCAGTCTGGAATTAACAGAGTAGACAGATGTACTGCGAGCCATCAAGTATACCCTGGGTTACAGCCAGGAAGGATAACACTGGTTATCTATCTATCACACCGTCCTCCTTAGGTCATGTTCAGGAAACTCACTCTTTTTCGGGAGTCGTACTGCCTCGGGCGTAATTACTCGTGTGAAGTCATCTTGGGGGGGCGGGGCGGAGTTTAGGATCTACCTGCGTGCTTGTGTGCGGCAATTCTCTGTCAGAGGTAGCAACTCTCTGAGCATGTCGTCCGCACACCATCCCAGAACACTACCCACAAAGTGTTGAATCCTAAAGCAACTCCAAAGCCCCAAGTTAACGGGGCTATGGCACGCCATAATCAACTGCAAGAGGCGCTCCTGACGAGTGGCACTGGTCTCTACCTGGCACCCCTTCGCCTGTTGGCATCCGAGGCGCACACAGAAAGACATGCGACATTCCGCCCGAAAGGGGTATACATACACATTGCCATTTGACAAAAAGGCACAATTATACTAGTACCTGAAAGGGGTACCGGGTATCGGTATACATGATAGGTACTCAGCTGGCATCAGCGCACAACTTGACGCATCAACTCTCGAACTGCTCTGCTGCGAATTCGAGAAAACAAAAGTTATTTTCCGGTGTTGGGTCGACGGAAGGTACTATATGAGCCTTGGATGTAAACCACAACACCTGTTGAGCTGTAGTAACAAGATTTGCCTCCAACACCAGTACGCAACCCCGATCCTAAAACCCTAGACCCTAAACCCTAACATCCATGATCGGAATTTTCCGTGAAGCCCAGGCCTTCGATCGAATGCGAGCTGCTGGGCTTCGATGTGCGCTTCGAACCGGCCAGGAGTGCATTGGGGTGATAAGCGGCCTCACGACATAGGAGTTTAGGACAGGAGCGGGTTTAGGGTTGGAGGATTTGGGTTTGCACCTCAGACACGGCTCAGGAGTTCTAGGATATGTAGAAGGGGGGGCGCTGTTTCGTAAATCGCGGCGGGCCATATAAACGCTAAACCCCTAACCCCTGCAGGCCTTATAAACCTTGATTCTAGAAGGCCTACAAACTTGAACCTTGTAGAACACCATAAACTCTATCATTAAGCCTTACCAAACCCTATCAACCCAATTACCCCTAAACCCTAAACCCCAAACCCCTGAAGCCCTAAAGCGCCAAGCCCCAGGAGAAGATTGGCCCCGATGACGCCACGCACGTGGCCTGCACAGTCGAGATGACTCCGCTGTCCGGCTACGGGACAGATGGGGGTTTAGGGGTTTAGGGTTTAGGGGTTCAAAAAAGACGTTTTCGGGCCGAGGCAGTGCTGGCAGTCATCAAGTCCGGTTTCAAAAGGGGTTCAAAAAGGGGTTTAGAGGCTTAGGGGTTTAGGGTTTAGGGTTCCTGTAAGGCGAAGGGTTCCTTGTCGAATTCGGTGCAGATAGTCGTTGACCTGATTGCGTATCTTTTCAGATATCTATTCAGAGATCTGACCAGGATAGGGGGTAATTAACCGTGGTCCTTTTTAAAGCGGCAAAAAACCCCAAGGGTCCATGTACCCAAATAGTAGAACATTGGCCCTAAAGTACCGATATAGGGACTACATTAAGGCCGAAGTACACACTATTTGGGTACATGGACCCTTAGGGGAAGAGCTTCTGTCCAAATGAGCTTCTGGCCAAGAGCAGGACGCAAGGTGCCTGGGACGTCGCTGTGCTCGACGAGCTCCTGCCTCAGCCATCGTTTGTTCTGGGTTTAGGGTTTAGGGTGTTTAGGGTTTAGGGTTTAGGGATTCAAGCAAAACGGCCCCAAATTTAAACCTGTTGCTTGGTGAGACCTTCGTACCTTCCTGCTACTGAGTAGCAGCTGCTGTTTCAGATGACCGTGAGACCCGGTTAACTTAATCGAAAACAAGGTCATGCAAGCCTGAACGTTTGTTCAGCGTCAGGAAATCTAAAGTGCCTCTTTGAAGCATCCAAGACATAACTGCCGGGGTTAACCCGACATGTAAACAAAGCCACAAGCCCAAAAACCTATAGGCCACGAATGCAAGGTCAAGAAACCCTGAAGAATCAAGACCCTGAACCCTAGACCCCTAAACCCTAAACCCTACAAGAAGCAAGGATCCAGTTGCTGACGGATCCGGGACGCGGCTGGGCATGGACCCGTGCGCTGTTGGGCACCTGCGTCAAGGAGAGAGTCTGGGGTTCCGAAAGCTGTGGCCAGAAGCCGTGGAACCCATACTCCCTTAGGTTCTTTTGGGTTCTTCCGTTTAGGGGTTTAGGATTTAAGACTTCGTGAAATCTTGAAAAGCCCTGATGCTCAAAATTCAACACTCCATCAAACCCTAAACCCTAAACCCTAAACTCCAGGACCTGCATCTTTGCGGAGCTCCGGAGCCCTCATCACTCCCTGCCCTGCTGCGACAGTCACTCGGACACCCAAGTCTTCCCCAGTAATACCCTTTTGCCCTTTTTCTTTTTGGGTTCAGGGGTTCAGGGTTTTGGGTTTAGGGCTGTTGCTTTTTGGGTTCCCTTGTTAAAACCACATAGTAGGAAAAAGGGTACCCTTATTGTTAAGGGGCTACTGGGGAACCTAGCATCAGCAGTCCTTCGGGTTTAGCGCTTAACGGTTCAGGGATTCTCGCTTTCGGGTTTCGGGTCTGGGGTTATGGTTTTTTGTAGAGGGTCTCGGAAGTCCTGCAGAACTGCCTTCGTGCAAGAATGTCGGCCGGAGTGACACGATAGAGCTCTTCGTTCCTCGAGCTCACAACTTTAAGAAGGTCATTGTGTTGCAAATCCGATGGAGCCACGGCTGCACGGTGCCAAAGCCCAATCCCAAAAACTAGTTGGCAGACTGAGTCGTTCGAGAAATTATGCTTCAACACCACGGTCTCGCACTACTTGATGTTGCAAAGCCATGATGAACTGAAACACTAAGCCGTTAGATCGGACTTGCCAAAAACTCCATCAACGGTAACCGTCAACTCCCTGAAGCCTGAAACCCTGACTTGAAATCCAACAGCTGGAAAACTCTAATCTACGGGCCTGAGTAGATCTCCAATACTATGTCTCGTCTCCTTCGTATGATTTTTGCTTAATCCACGCCAAAACCCTACACCAGTCATCAAGAGCCCCCATGTTCGAGGCCTTGCATCACCGATACTAGTCCTTATCCGGTTGCTTGAAAAATATTTTGTCTAATCTACTCCAAAACAGTGTTCTAGTCATTGAAACCCCCATATTGGCTCCCTATAATCCCTTAGAAACCCCAGGCCCTAAACTAAGCCTGCCTCTGAAAACCGTATAGCAAGGCTGGCTCTGTCTTGCGGTGACTCGCTGCAAAGCACGTCAGTGACACCAAAGAGGTTAGCATCTGGGACCTGTTCGGTTAGGGTTTATAGGGTTTAGGGTTATAAAGGTAGGGTGTAGGGCTCGATGTCAGTATTCCTGTTCGTGTCGCTTGTGGTGGTAGGTCAGAGTCCTCATGTTGCTAATGCTGGGCTGGTCGCGCGGGTGGCCGAGTTGGTGCTGGTGCTGATGGTATTGCTGTTGCTGCTGCCGTTGGCGTTGCTGCTGCTGTTGCTGTGGCTCGAGTTGGCAGGCCCTTCATTCTAGCAGACAGCCGCCATGCTGCGAGCTGTTATAGGACCTAGACGCGACCAGTGCTGCACCGCAGAGCCTGAGCGCCTCAGGTGCCCCTCACGGCGGAGAAGCACCCCGTCTCCGATCTCTCGAATCTGCTTCCTGGTGACTGCCTCATCTGCTTCGCAAGAGCAGAGGTCTTGGAATCCAAGGCCTCCCTGGAAAAGCTGGGGCCGCCTCGGCTGGTTTTGGATGGGTAGGGTTTGGGGCCAAGTTTAGGGTTTAGGGTTTAGGGTTGGGGGTTCGGAGAACTTGGGGCGAGGATTTTGGGATTTGGCTTAGTCGTCAGCTGTTCTTCTTAGGATTGCCGGTGCTAGGCTTGCCCTGGGGATTTTCGGCATTCGCTGTTTCATGTGTTTGCGGCTTTGAGTCTGCAGGTTGTTTCGGCTGCAGATGAACCCACACACTCTGATATTACCTTACACCATAAAGCCTGTGGGAAAAGTCTTAAAACCCTAAATGTCCTCGTAGCAATGTCGGACACTTATCGCCATGCCAGCTTTTGCGAGTGTGTGAGTCGAAAGCCCTAAAGCTCTAAGCCCTAAACCCTAAAGCCCTAAACCCTAATGCCCTTAGCCGTAAAACCCTAACGCCCTAAACATCCGGGAGTCCGACCTTCTGCAACCCCAAACCCTGGGTTTTTTTTGTGAAGTCACAGGTTTTCTCGGAAAGTGGAGCACAAGTTTTTACCGCCCACGCTACCGGGTTTAGGGTTTAGGGTTTGCCGTTTATAAACCCTGATCCCCTTCTCGCCCTTAATCCGTAAATTCCTGCAAATGTGAAGCTTCAGAGCTCTACAGCACCACGAAATGCAACTCTAAACCCCTGAAATGATAAGCAAAAAATTGAAACCCGAACGCCTGCACCCACGAACCCCACGGAACTCAGAGTGCCAAAAACTTCCTGAAACTCTAAAGCCCCCAAACCCTTAACTCTCAAATCCGAAGCCATCCTAAACCCTACACCAAGATCCTGAACCCCGATAAGCCCTACAATACCCGAACCTGGAACCCTGAAGATTTACCCAAAACCCTAAACCCTAAAGCCCCAATTCCCCAAACCCTTCACCCTAAAGCCCCAATTTCCCAAACCCTAAACCCTAAGCCCCAGAAAAGAGAAGCCAGGCTCCGATGCTGCTGCATCTATGGCTCCCTCCCACCGGAGGTTCGCAGCGAACAGGCGGCTCTAGGGCTTAGGGCCAAGGGTGCAGGGTTTAGGGTTTGGGGTTTAGGGTTCAGGGCCAAGGGTGTAGGGTTTAGGGTTTGGGGTTTATAGGGCCCGGTGTAGGGTTTGGGGTTTAGGGCCGAGGGTGTAGGGTTCAGGGTTTCCGGTTTAGGGCCCAGTGCGGGATTTAGAGCAAAGCGTCTGGAAGGGAAGCGAGTGGCTTCATCTCAAAGTCTTTTTCCTCCCATAAGTCCTTACATATAGTCTCCATTGTAGTTCCTTTTTTGGTTTAACCAATTATATATTAAGGATTCTATAAGGTATCCCCAAAAAGGAACTACAATGGAGACTATAGGTAGAGTCCTGAGCTTTCCATCCTCGGCCCGAGACTCCTTGACGGCACCGCCCCAAGCCGCCCTTTTTTGGGGCAGGGACTGCAAGGCACTAAGCCTTGAAATCCCCCAAATCGCCCTAACGCCTGCATCCCACAGCCTAAACCCTCGTACCTCAACCAGAAGGCTGGCCCTAAACCCTAAACCCCTAAACCCTAAACCCCTAAACCCTTAAACCCTTAAACCCTAAACCCTCGCACCTAAACCAGAAGGCTGCGCTCTTTAACGATCCCAGCAGTGGCTACGACCTTTTGGTGGCCTCGGACGCCATCGGCATGGGGCTGATCCTCGGGTTTCAAGTTGTATGGATGGGGTCCAGGGTTACGGGCTCAGGGCTCGTATTAACATGAACTAGTATAATAGGGGCCTAATAGGGGCCTTAATAATTGCCTATACTATTTTGGGGTTTCCTTCTTATAATCATAGTATGTTCTACTTCAAAACCCTATTCTAATTACAAAGGCCGCTATTATGTTCTTCCAAATGCGAGTCTCGGACTTTCACAGCTTGAGGTTGCAGGAGTTGGGTCTGGCTTCGAGTTAAAATCCTAAGCATCGTATGGATTTGGTTTAGGATCAATTGATTTTACGACATCCGGGTTAAGTAAGGGCTTTGGTTTTCGGTTTAGTTTAGTCACTGCCTTACAATACAACTAAACCCCTCGCCTCCCCCATCAAAAGTGTGTTTCGTAGTTGAATTTGTGATTTATCTCTGGGGTTCTCTCAAAAAGCAGAGTTAAGCGACCCCAATGCCTCCAAACAACGGAAGCTCTGAAGCTTTAGCAAAAGATATCGGATGCCTCAAGGTTTAGGGTTTAGGCTTTAGGGAGTCCAAGATGGTTGCAGGTCGTGTTCTGCCCAGACTTGAGTCTTGTAGCCAAAAGGGAATCCTAAAGCAAAGTGCCTCACTAGATCTGGGAGTTTCCGAAACCCCCATCTAGAGGGGCTACGGCTGAGCGTAGAGAGTCGAGACCTATAATAGAGTGTTAGATGCAGGGAAGCTCTGGAACTTCAATGCTAAGTGTGAGTGAAAGATCACGCTGAACACCAAGCCCTTCACCCTAAACCCTCCCATAGGCCCCATAGTAGTTCCTTTTTGGGGTGCATATTTAGAATCCTATTAGGGAATCCCAAAAAGGAACTACTATGGGGCCTATGGGCTGAGCCCAAACTCAGGAACCCAGAGTCTCAGCCCTAAACCCTACAGGCGCTAAACCTATGAGCCCTGAGGAACCTTCAGATCCGGCGAGTGGTCTTTCGAAGCCTGCAGAAATTCGATGGCGCCTCTGCTCGTCGTCTCACCGACGGGGAGCTTGCTGTAACCTTACATGTATAGGGTTACTGTAGGGTAGCTCTATAACAGTACGATTATGGCAACCTTTTTGTAGCCAAGGTATTTCTTGGTATCTGCATAGTAACTGCGCAGCCTCGTAGTAGCGCTATGGTAGCCCTGTACGGGTACTACACACATACCCTACGGTCAAGTGGTGAGTTCATGGAGGCACGAAACCTTGAATCCTGAAGACCCTGATCCTCACTAAAACCCCCTGAGCCCTAACTGTAAACCCTGAACCCTAAACCCTAAGCCCTAAACCCTAAACCTCTGAGCCCTAACCGTAAACCCTGATCCCCAACACCAAAGGTTGGGACTCGAGCTTCGAGCCGCATTAGATGAAGGCCGGAATAAAGGTGTTCGGAGGTTTGGGGTTGAGGTGTAGGATTTAGGGTTTAGGGTTTGAGGCTTGATTGAAGGCGATACTTATCAGTAGAGTAGGTATCGCGTCCTGAAACCCCTGCATAACCTTAAATAAAGTGTAACCTGTAGTTAGTAGTTCCCCGAGGATACTGGAAAGGCAGGGGGAAGGGTGATGATGATGGAACATCTAGGCGTCTGTAGATGAAGGCGGGGGGACGGCCTAAATCAAGAGACCCTACACTTCATGCATCGCCTTGCTGTAGTCCCTGAACATTAAAATTGCCCATAGGCCCTAAAGTAGTTCCTTTTTGGGGGCTCATATTTAGAATCCTATAAGGTACTCCCAAAAAGGAACTACTATGGGGCCCCTGGGCGTACATCGAAAACCCACAGTACTCCGTATTTCCCAAAGGCTCCATGTACCCATATAGTAGATACTTAGGCCTTAAAGGGGTCCCTATATAGGTACTTCAAGGCCTAAGTATCTACTATATGGGTACATGGAGCCTTAGGGTTTACCGGCCTCAGGCCTTACAAAGCACAAGATCCGAAATCCTAAACTCCCAAACGCTAGGAGCCCTAAGCCCTATGAGCCCGAAATCCCAAACCCTCAACCTCTATCAACCTTAAAATCCTAAACCCCTACACCCGAAACCCCTCAACCCTACCCTAAGGGTCCATGTACCCATATAGCATATACTTAGACCCAAAGTACCGAAATAGGAACTACATTAAGGCCAATGCATACACTATATGAGTACATGGACCCTTAGGGTAAGTTAGAGAGCTACCCAAATGCTGAGGATTTACCTACACCCTAAACCCCTAAACCCTAAACCTTGGAAGTCTGAAAGAGGAGATTCGGCAGATCGCCGGGCGTGCCGGGCGCTTCGGCGGCCGCTACAGCCGCCTGGGGCTCGTCGCCTGCTGCGCAGCCGAGGATCGATCGACGAGGGTTTAGGGTTTATAGGGTTTATAGGGTTTATAAGGCGTTTAGGGTTTAGGCTGTTTAGGGTTTTGGGATTTAGGGTTTAGGGCTTTAAGGGTTTTTGTCAGGGTTTAGGGCTTTAAGGGTTTTTTTCAGGGTTTAGAGCTTTACGGGTTTTGTTTGGGGTTTAGGGCTTTGAGGGTTTATTCAGGGTTTAGGGTTGAGGCTTTTTAGGGCAGCCGAGGATCGATCGACAAGGGGCTTTAAGGGTTTTTTCAGGGTTTAGGGCTTTAAGGGTTTTGTTGGGGGTTTAGGGCTTTGAGGGTTTATTCAGTGTTTAGGGTTTAGGGTTTGTAGGGCTTTTAGGGTTTAGGCTTTTTAGGGCAGCCGAGGTTTAGGGTTTATAGGGCTTGTTGGGTTTAGGCTTTTTAGGGTTTTAGGGTTTCTTCAGGGTTAAGGGCTTTAAGGGTTTTTTCGGGGTTTGGGTTTAGGGTCCAGGGGTTCCTGAAAGCTGAGAGTTTATATTATTTGCCGCAACAGCTGCAAATCCGGTGCCCGGGTCCTTTAGTTTTAGCAGGAGCCTCCCGTGTCTTGTGGTGGTTTGCTGGTCTTTGGAGTGGTCTCCTGCTAGTGTCTCGCTGGTCTCTTGGTGGTCTCGTCGTGGCAGTCCTCGTCGTTATTTATGGTCGTCGTGGTGCTCTTTCGCTGTTTTGGGAACGCCTGCAAAGTTGGCTAGACAAGGTTTGAGTGATGCTTGGGCTGACTGTAGTCTCTCAGTCTGGCCATGGTGTTTTCGGGGGTCGGGGCCGTGGGCCCGCCAGTCATGGACGGAGCGAGGGACGCGCTGGCGAGAAGAGTCGCAAGCTGGGGACACGTTGAGTTTTTCTCTTCTTGTTATTTACAAAGTCCCGCGTCCACGTTCGGGATGTTGACATTGCTGTTTGTTTCTCAAGATCGTGTATTCAATGCAGCGTCCTACGGATCAAGGCTTGGGTGCTGCCTCTTGAAGCAGGGAGAAAGAAATTAAATCAAGCAAGCATGGGACTTAACAGAGGTGAGAAGAAGATCATAGGCAATACTCAGCTATGCTAATGCTTGAAAGAAGTGAGGCGAGGCGAGTCAGGCAGAAGAAGGACGGTAGCGACAATACTCACCCATGGTGGGGCACTACTTAGTTATGCTAATTACGGGCTTTCAAAATCCTTAGCCGTTGCCGTTGGCCCAGTGTAGGACACCTTCATAGTGTGATTGCATGCACAAATACTTGCATACATATACAGCACCGCATGACATAGCTCAACAAAATATATAACAAAGAATATTCACACTCAGACGTAAATACGAAAACATAGAACGTTCCTCAGACATGTGCGCGCACAGAGAGACAAACATATATATATATATATATGTATACATGTATATATATATATATATATGCAGACGTTGAGCACAGGCCAGTATACAAGTACATAAGGTCTAAGTGAATACATGCATGTACACATGCTTGCCCATATCATCACACATACGCACACAGATAGATACATACACCGACACACACAACATAACGTAACCATTTCAAAGACAACTTATCCTAAGGTAATAAAGCTGTACAAGTAATAGACCGCCCCTTGTACATGCAGAACATAGCAAAGAATAGGCCACCCTAACCCACATCCCCAAGCTCGAAAGCGAATCTGCCCGCATGGTAGGATCCCATGAAGGCTTACAATAAGACAAGCGGCAGGTTGTACTAGTTGAAGGCAATTAAGCCCCATACTTGCATAGAATGTTTTCCCCGATATCTTCAACCCTGAAAGAGCCCAAGCCCACACAGAGATTTGAGGACATCGCTGCCGTGGAAGCTGCCCTGGGTGACTTGCAGGACACTTCTTTTCATGCATTGTGGGGCCGTTTGCATCTTGATACTCTGAAGCGTTTAGGACATTGGAATCCGGTGCATTGGGGTTCGAGTTTTTGGGCTTTGGGGTTGCATGTGTGTGGCTTGGGTTTACATGTTGCTCGCTGAGTTTCGTGGCTCTCTCACAGTAAACCATGAATAGATGTCACAACGTTCAGGTCATGCCGGCGGCTGCCGACAAAGTGCAAGCCAGAGACGCAAGCCTAGCTAGTCTCTGCTTTGTCAGCGTCAGGACGACGAGGTGCTCTTTGACAAAAAACCTGGCGGCGGAGAAGCAACAAGGCCCGGTGCATAGTGGGACACCACTGCTGCAGACGAGGGTCTTGAGCCGAAAGTGCATAGGGCCAGGCAAGAAGTCTAAACACAGCCACGGTTGATGCTTGGTCAATCAGTTATTCCTCGTTGGAGGGTGAGATCTTCTTTGGATGATGTTCATCAGCACCCACTGCAGTTGAGCATACTAGCATGATGTGGGCTCAGCAAGCCTTGACAGCATCCTCAACCGCTGACTAGCACACTTTCCTTCGATCATCTTACTCTGAGAAAAAATCCGCAACCCTCTTTAAATTAGTTCGGCATCAGTTCCTTTCGTGAGAGCCCATGCCTTCCGAATAAAGAACCTCATGCCGATCCTGATAATTACAAGAGAGTAGCTATATAGGGTATTGCAACCTCAAATCGCACAAGCTTTCTGCCCACACCTGGCGCCCATTAAATCCGACCCCCTGAGCCCGAAGCTCCAGGACATGAAACCTCAGAAGTACTATTCCGCGATAACACATAGTATGGCCATAAAACTGAACTAACCACGCACACCGACCTCATCACTGCAAGCCACACTCCCTTCTTTTTAAGATGATACGAGCCCTTATGAAACTGGAAGTGCGCAGTTTTTTGGGGCTGCTGAGCTCAGCAACTACCTGGAACCTAAACAACGTACCTTCTTTACGGACTTACAGAAGTAGGGGCCCCAAAAGGGCAGCTTCTTTAATTTAGGGTCCAAGCAAGTCTTACCTAGAGTCGGGGTTACCTTATAGGACCCTTAAAACTAGAATTTGTTACACCAGGAAAAGAACTACAATGGAGACTATAGGTAAGTCCCGTCTGACAACTGAACCCTAATCCCCGAACCCTAAACCTTCAACGTCTCGTCTTGCAAGGGACGGCGCAGCTGAGACAGAAGCATCTGCGCGCGCGGCGCTGTTACCCTTGCCCGAGCAGCTGCTTGCCTTCCCCCAAGGGTTCCTTTACGGGTGCCCCTAAGGGTGCATGTACTTTAAGGGTACTAGAAGCTGTAAATAAGAGTTTTATAAGGGTTTTGGGTCTATTAAGGCCTTCAACTTCAAGTAGTCCCTTTATAGGTACTTTGGGGCTACAGTAGATACTGTTTGGGTACATGAACCCTCTGGGTTCCACCATACATGTTAAACAATCGGATTCCATAGAGGTAGTTCTCCAAGTTATGGTCCCTTTTGGGGTCCGTTTTATAAAGGTGCCGTACTATATTGGGGACCCCGAAAGGGACCCTAATTTAGAAAACTACCCGTAGGATTTCATAAGAACTCCCTGCGGATTTGTTGCTCCTATCCGGGCCTGCAGATTTCGCGATACGATTTCCTCGTAGTCCCTAAAAAACTTTCGAAGAATATACCTCGAAACCCTATTCTAGTGATTCAGGCTACTGTATGATGGACCTATTAAGGTTTGAGGAGTTGCAGACCTTGGTCTCAGACTCTAACCCGAGTCTGCGGCGGCAAAACTCTCCGGCACTGTCTGCGTATGTGTGTGCGCGTGTATATATTTGATTTTTCGACTATAGATGTCGGGCTCAATACTTGTTGTTTTCCCTGGGAACTATATTCTGATATACCCCCCAAACCTTATTCGAGCCATTCATTCAGGCCTCTAAAATTCTAGTCAAGACTTAGACGGCGCACCTTTTTCCTGAGTGTGTGTGTGTGTGTCTTAATAATAGGATCCTTAATATAAGGACCCCTAAATAAGGTCTTGCTGTTACTGGGCATTTCGGGCTATTGAACTCGTCGATAAGCGGACATGTACATGTAGCAAGCTNNTTCGTGCGAGTGTGTGAGTCGAAATAAGGTACCCTAATTTTCTGAAACTCCAAAGCCTAAAACCCTAAAGCCCAATACCCTAAACTCTAAAGTCACCTTGAGTGCTGGGCCGCTGGCCCTTCCTGCCGGCCTCTGCTTAGTGTGACTTCGTCTCTTGAAGTCGAAGAACACGCGGGGGGGGGGGGGGCTTTATCTTAGAAGGGCCTTTAGGGTTTAGGGTTTAGGGCTTAGGGCTTAGAAGGGTGCTTTAATATAATGTAACTGTACGCCACCATCACTCCCGAACGGTATTACTATGAAGATCCTTAGATTACACCTTGCAAACGCGAGAAGCCTTCACGCATACTTTAGAAGCCTGAGTAATTTGTATTCCTTTGGGGTACCCCATTATGCTTTTAGTATAATGTACCCCCAAAACCTTCCAAGTTCTAAGTTCTATAAGGCCCTTATACCCTGAACCCTAAAAACCCTACAGTACTTCTATAAAGCCCTTATACTTTCAACCCTAAACCCTAAAAGCCCTGAAAACCCCCTATAGTACTTCTATAAGGCCCCTATACTCTGAACCCTAAAGCCTAAAAGCCCTGAAAACCCCCTATAGTACTTCTTTCAAGGCCCCTATACTTTAAACCCTAAACCCTAAAAAGCCCTAAAAACCCGTAAAAGTATTTCTTTCAAGGCTGGAGGCCTTCAGCCAGACCTTGGAGTTGGAGATGGGCCGCCCTTTGCCCTTCGAAGATCTGGTGGAGCGATTTCTGGGCATCGCCGAGGCCGGATCAGGGGCTTTATGGCCTTATGTATGTATGTGTATATATATATATATATGTATATATGTATATATATATATATAATATACATACTAACATATGTATCTGCAAGTATAGGTACATTCATTATTAGGTTGTGTTTACTCGTATATATATATATATACACATACACATGTCCACGCTTTTTTGTGCGAATTCCGTTTTAGGCAGGCGTTCTGTGCAGAAGATACCCCTGGGAGGGCGGTGGATGGAAGGATGTCCTCAAGAGACTCGCAGGAAGCCTTAGAATATTGGGGGTTTAGGGTTTAGGGTTTAGGGTGGGTTAAATGAGCCAAAAGAATTCCCCGTTGGCCTCTTGGACAACATGCTTTCTCCAAAGGATGCTACATACCTATAGGGGGGGGGGGGGTACTTACTACGTACAAATCACCAAGTCTGCAATTCCTATTGTGGCAACCCATGGTTTCACTTGTGTAGGCACTGCGAATCCAGTGAACAGCTAGTTCGAGAATCATTTTGAAACAAGTGACAAACTTATTATAGTAATTATTGAAGCTTATTATAGTAATTCCTGATTACTGTTCGGGTCCTGAACATGGGTCGTATAGCACCTGAGTAGGTAGAGACTTGCCAGGTTCCGCCTCTACGATGCTCCAAAACGACCTATGCGCCTTAATGGCCATGATTGAGGGTCTGGCCTACCCGTGACCATAAACCCTAAACCATACTAAACCCGAAACCCTTAACCCTATAAACCCTCAACTCCACACCCTATAAGCCCTTAAACCATACTGAACGGCTTTCTTAAGGAGGCTTTTGTGTTCCCGAACCCTGAGACTCCCAAGCGGCTTACACACCTCGTAGTGCGGAGATGAGTAGATCCCCGTGCGGTTTCACAAGGTCTCTAACCTAGCCCCTACCCCGGGGTAACAAAAACCATGGGTATCCTTAGTTCTTACGAAGCCTGGGCCCCTAAACCCCTCAACCCTAAACCCTACAAAGCTCTAAACTCGAGTTGTATGGCTTCGGAGGTGTCGCCGCTCTACTTCTTGTCCCAAGCGCGGTCTGTCATCGACTTGGCCCGGTTTCTTGCAGATGTGAGGCTATCGCCTCGAGCGACTCGTCGGCTCCAAGCGCCCCCCGCTACATATAGCATTCGTGATGCTACATTATAACCCTACCTTAAGAACCAAAAACCTACTTTTTTTGTAGGGTCCCTATAAATCCCATATTAGGGTTTATAATAAGAACCTACAAAAAAGTGGGTGTTGGGTTCTTAAGGTAAACCCTAAACCCTAAACCCATATACACTGTAGTATACGATAACCTTCCTTCCCTCAGCAGGAGTTGAGGAGCGTTGCTACTCGCTCATTTCTAGGAGATGAGGATCAGAGGTTGAGGTAAGATAGGGGCCTTAATAACAATTACCCATGGCTCTTTTTGTGGCCATAGTAGAATATACCCCAAAGCCCTCTTCGAATTGTTAAGGCCGCTAAATGTTCGGGGCTTGGTGGGGTCGATTTTCAGGATTTAGAGGGTGAGCTGCGGTTTGGAAGACATCGGCCTCATCGGACCGGATAGTTGGAGGCGGCAGAGCTACATCCGCACACGGTTTAGGGTTTAGGATTTAGGGTTTGCGAGAACAGCTATACTATACGATGACCCCAAGCCCGAAACGAGTGAACCCTCAACCCACTACACCTTGGCTGCCCTTGCAAGCCTGCGTCAGCAAGCAGCATGTGCATTGCAAAGCTTGCGTTGTATGTATATATATATATATATAAAGACCAAAGCAGAAGTTAAGACACAAAGTAGAAGGCAGAGCCAGGTGGGTTGCTTAAAGTGCAAGAGGTATTTCATTTAGCTATCTTTATAAAGGAAGATCCCGGAGTGTGCAGTCGGGTCCCTTATGGTCTGACCCTCGCTACATTTTGGACATGATGACCCTCAAATTCAGAGCCCGCAACCCTAGCCCAAACCCTAAACTATAGGCTTGAGGGTTTACCTATAGTTTCCATTGTAGTTCCCTTTTTTGGCTTAACCAAGTATAAATTAAGGATTCTATGAGGTATCCCCCAAAAGGAACTACAATGGAGACTATAGGTAGTTTAGTTGTTGATCTCCATTGTAGGATCCATGGATAGGCTCGGGATCTGTGCACCATGGGCTCCCATGAGAGGTCTCTGCCTTTGGAAGAATCTAAGGACTTTAGCAGGGCCCTTAATAGGGACCCTTAATCCCATGACCTTAAATAACCATTGTATAGTCCTTATATACCCCTTATATAGCCAGGTAGTCTCCATATTATCCCCAATAACCTACAAGGGTCCCCAATAAGGGTCCCTCCTAAAGCCCTTAGAAAAGAGCTCTCGTGTCGTCTCAACTCCATAAACCGTACGCCGCCTAAGTCAAAACCCCAAACCCAGCCTTAAACCCGAAACCCCAAACCCTAAAACCTAAGACCCAAAACCCTAAAACCTAAGACCCCAAAACCCCAAAACCTAAAACCCCAAACCCTAAAACCTAAAACCCCAAACCCTAAAACCTAAAACCCCAAACCCTAAAGCCTAAAACCCCAAAAACAAGCCCTAAAACCTAAAACCCCCAAAGCCTATAAGCCGCCTAAGGCCCCTGAGTTCGAAGCCCGAAACTCAACCTTTCTGAACCCAAGGCTCCTACGCCCGAAGCCCTAAACTTAACGTTTTAGGGTCTAGGGTTGAGGGTATAGGGGTAATCTTCAGATGGGTTTAGGGTTTAGGGTATAGACTTAATCTTCAGAGCCTAGCAATTCGACCATCGAGATTTCGAGGGCTCTGAGGCTGCACATCGCTGTCTTAAGTTCGGAGCCTCAGAGAGCCCAACAAAGCTCGGAAGTTCCGAGACCGCGCTCAGCCCCGAACCCTCTCGGGTTTAGGGATTAGGGCTTCGCGGATCAGAAATGTTCTGTGAAGGACAAGTTCGTTTTTTGCCAAGCACCGGTGAGCTCTGGTGATGTGGCCGCTCTTGTGGCACTGCGCCTTAGTTGAGTTCGTACAGCGATTTAGCACTTAGGGGTTGGGATAACCACTGCATTCTTGAACTGTTGGAGTTTATAAGTCCGGCTTAAACCGAGCAGCTAAGGCTTGTTGGTTTCAAACACAAGGGCCTCTGAGGTGTGTAGACTTCGGCAACTAAGGCACGACTTCGTGCAGAGCTTTGTCCAGGGAAGCGTTCCCTTCACCTCCTTCGAAGTAGACGCCGGGCCGCAGCCGGAAGAAGCTTTAAAAGGGGAAAAGATGTGTAAACTACAGGATCTTCAATAAATAAGTAGTGGTTGCTTCGTATCTTGAGAAGGCTTATGTAAGTGGGTCAAGTGAAGCATAGTAATTTTATCCGAACATGCTGTTCCAATGACGGAGGCTTCTTTGGCAAGCCTGGCGGAACAAAGGTAGCAGCCCGAAATCGACTGAAGTGAATCGTTGAACTTGTGAGGGTCCAAGAAGCCCTCCAGAATCATTGCGGCCAGCCAAATCAAGCCCTCCACTTCACCATCATCATGTATTCATCGTCATCTTCATCATCATGCCATACGGTTTTTAGGAGGTAAAAAAGACACCACCACCTCCACTGCCGCCGCCATGACCCAGTATCTAGCTGCCAGGCAGATTTCAGTAAGACCCTGGCCGGATCCGCATCAGAAGCACCCTGCGGTACCTGAGACTCCTCAGAAAAACGTCTGAAGCCATATGGAAGGCTATATGAACAGTGTAAATCCCTGCGTGAAGGCCCTTCTAAACCCTGATCGCACTTAACCCTGGTAGATCTCAAGAAGGAACCCTTTGGGGCGGCTCTTCCAAAGCCCGACCAGGAAGACATGCAGGAGGTGACGCCGCAGAAGATCTTGGAGCTAGAAGGCCTCTGGGTTTAGGGTTTAGGGTCTAGGTATCGATTTGGGATCATTCTAGGTTCCCCTTCTTGTTGAGTATAGATCCCTAAACCCTAAACCCTAAATCGACATCTCGGACGTCGTGAAGCCATGCCGTCTGTGATCATGTCACATGTTACATTTTGTGGTTTTATTAAAGCCCTAAACCCAAAACCCTAAAACCCTACACCCTAAAAGCCCTAAGAACCCTAAAAACCAAAAAAACCCTAAACCCTAAATCCACACCGAGGCCTCCACAAAGTTTGCGAGGCCTACCTTTGGCTCGCGATGCGCTTCCCGGCCTCCTTCCCCGATGCCCGGGCCCCAGGCTATGGGATTCCTAAGATCTTAAGATCCTTTGTAGGGTTTAGGGTTGCGGGTTTAAGGGGGCTAAGGGATCAAGCTTGTGTAAAAGGGTTTCGGGGAGTTCAGGGTTCCGCGAGAACCTGGGAGCCTGCTACAAGGACTCCTGGCCTTGCGTCCGCGGGATGATATGAGCCTTTTAGGGTTTAGGGTTCAGGG
>CAJNDV010006369.1:0-26568 GCA_905221635.1 Symbiodinium sp. CCMP2456 | reverse complement strand
TAAACCCTAAACCCTAAAACAAGTGCCAGGCCAGGTCTTGCTTACAACCGCAGCGATGCGAAGGGCATCCAGAGGCGCCTTCTCTCTGGGGCAAGAGGCTTTAAAGTCCTCGAGGGGTTTAGGAGTTGAGGGTTTGGGGTGTTACCCAAAGGCCCTAAAGTAGTTCCTTTTTTGGGTTGATAAATAGATCCTACAAGGTAATCCCCAAAAAGGAAGTACTATGGGGCCTATGGGTACAGGTCAGGGTTGCATTTGCGGGGTTGAGGTGGTGTTTGTGCTTGGGTTGAGGGTTTGGGATAGTGTGTTTGGGCTTCGTGGTGTCTTGGTGTGTCGGACATCTGAACAGGCATGAATACTTTGGTTTGATTAGTCTGACTTGTGCGCCATTGGCTAGCTCGGCCTGTCCCCGCTGGTTCATACCACTTATGCTTTCGCACAGCATCCGCCGATTCCCGGATGCAATTTCATGATGTCAAGCATGCGAGCACAGTAGTTCGGAGTGCCGAAGCCACCTCGTTGCTGATGGCTTAGGGTTTAGGGTTTAGGGTTTAGGGTTTAGGGGCTTCCCAGCTGATTGGCAGAGTCTGGGTTCAAAAAAGGGTTTAGGGGCTTACCAGGCTGTCAGTGTTTCTTGATGTCAGGGTTGCCCTCGAAATCCACAGTTGACAGTTGAGGATTTCGAGGCTAAGCTTGTTGAGTTGATTGGCCTGCACATGAAATTGACAGTCTCTGCCCTAAACTCGAAACCTGGATCGGTGGGAGGAGCTCAAGTACTGGTTTCGCTGGGGGCACCAAGCGCTGTGCCGGGGATCTCAGCTGGGTTCGGGAGTCCGGTTGTTTATAAGGGCTTTATAAGGGTTTAGGGTGTGCACAACGTTTACCTCGACCCTGGGAAACCCTTCTTGTTAAGGGTTCCTTGATTATGATATCCTTGCACAAGAAACCCTAAACCCCTAAACCAAGTCCTTCAAAAGCTAGGTTATCTGGGATTGAGGTAGCGGATTGTCCGCCAGTACCCACAGCCAACCACACAAAATCAGATATACGATTAGGCACAAGAGCCCTGCACCCTAAAGTTTCGCCCTAAAGCCTCGTTCATCCTTTAGAGCAGCCCCTGTATACTTGTTGCCCTAAGCTGTACAGAACAGCCGGAAAAGCCAATCGCACACATCTCTAAAGCCACCATACCCTATGAGCTCTTGAACCCCGAAAGCCCTAAGAGCAGAGTTTTGAAGGCCTGAATCCAGACAACAGGTGAAGTGTACTTTCGGCATGGCCGACCGCTTCCGGGCGGCAAGACAGACCTCCAGTCCTGTCGGAGATATGCGCGCCAGAGGGGGAGGGCGGGTTTTGAGAGGTCCTCTGTGTTCGGAGCGGCAAGGTGTTTAAAGGCCTTTCCCTAAAGATCCAAGTACTTGATAATCATATAACTACTCTTCCAAGTATTCACCCAGATTGGGTCCTTTGGATCCTTAGGCTTCATGGCTCTTTGACATTTAGGGTTTAGGGTTTAGGGTTTGGGATGGGGTTTCGGGAATGCCTGTACCAAGAGGCGCCAAACGGCTCTGGAGACCCGGGTAAAACTGAGTCCGCAGTGACTCCAAATCTTGTGAAGTAAGCGAGTACCTATACGCTAAACCCTAAACTCTGAACCCTAAACTCCTGAACCCTAAACTCCAGACCCTAAACCCTGAACCCTAAACGCTAAACCCGAAACCCCTGAACCCTACAAGCCCTACCCTCACAGTCCTACAATTTTAGGAACTGACACGGACAGTGCAGAAAGGAGGATCATTTGATGTCTTTGGTCATCTATAGCATGGATAGGGCTTAGGGAGAAAATCGTATATACTTTGGCCTTGAAATTGTCCCTGTACAAGTACTCTGGGGCCAAAGTATATTGTATTTGGGTACGTGGATCCTCAGAGTAGGATACCGTTCATTAAGTGATGTTGGATCCACCGGCACTGACTCGCTGTCATGAACGAATCATGCCTATAACTCTCATACAGCGACACCCTACAATGTAGGCCACTTAGTACCCAAACGAGGGATTGGGTACAAATGCTTCCTAAACATATACAAGCACTACAAACTCGTTTGCTGTGATTGAATATCAGCGGTTCGAAAGAAACACCTACACATGTCCGTTCCAACACATCTCTTCCTGGATAGTGTGTTGTTGTGTCCAGATGTAGAGAGACGATGATTCATTGCAGACAGAAGGAGACTCCGGATTCTGGGTAGAGGGTTTAGGGTTTGGGGTTGTTCTTGTCCTTGCGGTTTTTGCCGACGAAGGCGATCCTGATCTCGGTGTATGTCATGTCTACAGCTGGATGACGACACCTTGCACCGAAGACCGCTGCGACTACGAGCAAATCTACACTAGATCTATGCGCGACATAGGATTAGGGCATTTACGCTCCAGATTCACACGGTTGATTTTCTGTCTTGTCCGCAAAGATATAAGCCTTTATCCCCCCAAAAAAAAGAACTACATAGGAGCCGGAGCCCTTGGGTAAACCCTAAACTCAGACTTGGGGTTCAGGCTTTAGGGGTACTCAGGACGAACCCTAAACGTATTTACCCAGCCCCTAAAACCGTAAACAACGAGAGGTACTACGCGCACTCGAAACTCATGGGCGCCGAGGAGACCCGTCAGCCCCGGGAGTTTTCTACTCGGCTTCGGGTTTCAGGTTCAGGATTTGTACGGTTTAGTTTATAGGAATTTATGAGGGACTTGGAATTTAGAGGGACTTGAAAACCCCCAAGACCACAAGACATGCTGGCTAGACACAGAAGGTTTGCATGGCTACGGCTCACGGCCTGCGGCAGTTGAAGATCTCAGCTATCGTCGCCCTTAGTGATCGAACTCCGAGGCAAGAGCACGAAGCCGTAAACTCCTGAAACTTGTAAGCTCCGTTGCTAGACGTAGTCGATGGAAGGGCAGCTGCCGTACTTTTTTTTGGGCTCAAAAGGAACCCTAATTCCCAGAACTACCCATAACCACCTCAGCCCTCTGTAGCACCTAGGAGTTTGAAGGATATTGGGCAGGTGTAAGACCGGCAGGGCGAATCATCGAACAGCCTTTGCAGGTCTTCCTGCGCAGGGCCTGGAGACATAGCGCTCTGGAAGATATCCTAAGCTTGCAACACTGTTCCACGATGCTCCTATAACGTGTCTGCGTGCGCACTCTGCAATGAGGCCTTCCTTTACGTATGGAGGCCACTTTGACATGTCCGGCTACAAGCTGGAAACCCAAAGCTCATCTGCAGAACCCTGCACTGCCGGAAACACATCTGCTGCTGCGAGCTTTCCCCAGTCTGCCGGAGGACTACATGTCTGGAAACCGTACATGCACGTTCGGCTCAGGCGCGTGGGCTGTACATTGAGTCAGAAATTTTGGTGTGGGACAGGAATCCGAAAGCATTCTGCTTGGAGTTGTTAGCCACAGTTGGCTGAGCATTACTTACTCACGGCATTGGCGAGAAGCGCGTGGTCGCAAGGAGAGACAGTGCTGACCACTGAGACCCTCCCAATTTAAGTCAGTAAGGACCGACAGCAGTCTCCATACGAACACTCGGAAAGAGGTAGCGATGTCTGTGTTGACTGCCAACCACAGAAACGAGAATGGCAGCATGCATCGTGAAATCTACAAGGACAGTCCTATCAAGCATCGGGACAAAAAACTAACCACGACAGGCGCGACATGGCAAGACCCGTCATGTGTGCGGAAAGGCCGTAATCCCTTGCTGCGCCAGGCAACAAAACGGATTTCGCAAACATCTACAAGAGCCCAGGGCTCAGTGGGTTTCTAAGCCCGAATCCCTAGGCCCTAGACTCAGACCACTGCAGACCCGGAACCCTACCTATAGTCTGCATTGTAGTTCTCTTTTTGGATTTAACCGGTTCTGCATTTAGGATGTGAGAAGGTAACCCGAAATGGAACTACAGTAGAGACTATGGTTCGAATATATACTTGCGCCCATACCTACTATATATCATAACATACCAGCGATACGATACTATTCCATTATGGCGTAGGGTTTTGATTTCAGAGGGGTAAGAGTTTAAGGCTTATAGGGTTTAGGCTTTGCGGCTTCAGGGAGAAGGTTGTTCTATACATCTAGAGTTAGGGTGTACCTGAACTGAATATACCTCCTTAGGATTCCTTGCTATGGTTTCCTTATATGGGCAGGGTCCTTTTTATAAGGGTGCCGTATTATATTGGGGACCTAAAATAAAAGGGGACCCCAATTTAGAGAACTACCCATATAGGGTCCTTAAGCAGGCAGCGTTTTATTAAGACCTAACCATCGACGTCTCTAGAGCGATAGTGCGACAGACAGGCGCGACAAAGAAGCCTGCGGAAGTGCAAAGCCTCTCTTACCCAAGGGCTCCTGTGTAGTTCCTTTTTCGGTATTATACTATAATTCCCTACCAAAAAACCATAACAGACCCAAAAAGGAACTACATTGGAGCTCCTGGGTAGACTCTTGGTTTGGGTGAGGAACTCCTGAAGGCCGGAAAAGCCTTGAATCCAACACCCTGGAGCCCTAAACCCTAAACGCCCGAACATCCAAGCCTACCAACCCTCGAGCACCCAGCCCTGAAATGCAAAGCCTTGGGCCAGAAACCAACAGTTTAGGGTTTAGGGTTCCCTAAACCCTCAACCCTAAACTCTAAACCGTGTATGCGATGGAGACGACAAGGCCCTCAAACCGTTTATTGTTAGCAGTGCTTGAGCGCTTGGGGTGAAGAAAGGTGCTCTGCTGATTGGCTGCTGCAAATATATTACAAAAGGTACAGTAGCGTACAAAAATGACTAGTAGTAATAGAATGAGAATGGTACAAGCCATAGCTCTGAGAGCTTGGTGCATGGACTGGAATGCACCTGCATGTGACGGCATGACGATGTATATACACTCCTGCATGAGCGCAAGCTATGTGTGGACGCGGCGCCTGTGGGCAGATACACGCATGGGAAGTTGGTGCGTGGTGAAAAGTGGGTTTACATTGTTGTTTTTTGCCTGCCTGTCGCTGCATGAAGCATATTTACCCCTGCATGAGTGTGTCTGCTATTCGGGCATTCCTTGCAAAGCATGGCCAATGAAGTGCACCCCTGCTCCTGGAGTAGGGATACCTTCGCAGTTTTCCCGCCAGCAATTTTATGAAGTGTTGGGTTCAAAGACACAACATGGGAATTTGAGGATTGAATGAGATCGAGCTAGCATTTATCTGCAACAGAGTGCATGACTCCTGCATGAGTGTATGCTATTTGTGGACTCGTCAGAAAGCATGGCACAATGAATTGGGGGCCGCTCCTGCATAAGGGGAAGACGTCCGCGCGGCCTCCGCGCCGGTATGCAAAGCCGAATCCAAAGATCAGCGTCTGACAGCCTGAGTGCTGCATGACGGTTGTATATTCATGCATGCATACGACTCCTTGGCGCTGCAGTGGAAGATGAAACATGTTGAGCTGGATTTATGTCTGCACTGGTGCAACTATCACTGCATGGGTGCAAGAAAAGAATTCATCTGGAGAACAGCTGGTGATCGGATATGGAAGTGGTGAGTTCACTGAATTGTGCATGGGTGTGGGAGACTTGCATGCCCCTGAGTTTTGCATCTCCGAGATATCTGGCATGCTCCGAAGCCCTGCTTGTTTTGCTGCATGTTGTCTGTGAGAAGTGAAGATGTCGTCTTGCTGGGTCGAGAGTTGTAGTTGCACCGGTTTTCTCAGGGCGAGACAAGGTCTTGGTTGTCTAGTCGTGTTTAGGCCTGAGTGCACCTGCTTGGGTGGCTACTGTCAGATAGGCTTGCGATATGGCTTGTACTTGTTGGCAGCCTGTGTCACTTGCCTGCCCTGACAGCCATGCCTGCTAAGTGAATCGGCTGAGTAGGGAGGGGATAACGAGTCGTTGGGCCAGTATCGCTGCAGACCCTTGCCAGGCTTGTCCGCGTGTGAGTGTCAAAAAACCCTGACCACGAAACCCTAAACCTGTAAAATACCCAGAGTGAAGCGGATGCTGTGGATGTGCTGCTGCCGGTGTGCTCTGGTTTCGAGGGAAGGCTACGAAGTATCCCCTTGTGCCAGTCACCTTCTACTACAAAGGTTGCCCGCAAGGAAACATTGCTGAGACAAACTGTACACAAATCAGCATAGACTTGCAGAAGGGGTTTTGACCTTGATGTTTCTTCGAGTGTGAAAAAGATTCGGAATCGAGCCATGGAGAGCTGCCAGTGACTGCGTCTGGTGTCAGACTTTCCTGTTCTATAGGTTATGAGTGCCCAAACTACCTGGGCTGCGCCATCTGTGAATGGGATACCGCCAACTTTGCAAGAAGCAGATGCTGGGACATCTCAGTCCACGGATGTGACGGGGAATATGACCACGCCGGATGGGCTGGTGGAGCGGCAGCCTGATGTAGTGATGGATCAGACTGCTCAACCTGCAGATGAGCCGGAGGCGCCTACTACGTCCAATGCCCCTGCGCATAGGAACGAATCTGCACTCCAGCAGGAGCAATCACGAGGATTGGCTACGACTGGTGTGTTGGACGGAGACTATGGCGAGGGAAGTGCAGCGCAGGCAGCAGTGGTTGGGGGAGCTCGTGCAATGGAGTTCCTCACCCCGAGATCCGCTATGACAACAGTTACGGCTACCCAGAATAACTGGATGGCTGGATTGGAGGTACCGCGCTGGGTGACACGACTTGGTAGTTATCTGGCACAGGGACGGGGAGATCTAGCTCCAAGTCCACTTGGGGGCTCCATGGCGTCTTCACAATCGCCACCGGGAGGACCTGCATTTCGACTGAGGTCTCCGACTCGAACAACGCGGCCGGTACCGCCGCCTACACCTCCGAGCTCGGACATTTCAGCTGGAGCAATACAAGCCGAAGTACAGCGACAATTAGGTGGGCTTTTGGGGCGTCTTCAAGTTGCGGAGAACCAGAATGAGGCCTTGATGAATGAACTTGGGGAAGCGGGGCGAATCCTAGAAGCTGCCAAGGTGAATCGTGTACATGACCGGCACGGTTCAACAGTACCAGGTTGGGATCACTTAGGTGGAGTTCCAGGGTTTCCAGGACAAGGCAGCTTATGGGGACAATTAGGGGAAGTTTCAGGAGATCGGCTACAGGAACCACTTGATCTACGAGGCCGCTCTAATGAACCTCCAGCTCCCCCGAGGCTATTGGAAGATCTTCTGACCGCTCCATCAGGTCCTAGCATATTCCCGGAGGAACCACGCCCTCCTGATCCTGATACAACAGGAACGAGATCCACGCCTCAACCGCCTCCTTTGCCTGAAGCCCGAAACTTTGTGAGGTCACTTCTGGGCCAGAGGACAAGGAGCGAATCGCCACCACCAAGGACGACGCCACCTGGAGCTCAGGGGGATTCTCCGGCCATGAATGCGCTACTTAAAGGGGTGCAGCAACTTCAAGAACTACAAGCAGCAGCTATGACGAAGAGTCAATTCCCTGCGGCCGAGGTTATTAAGCCGGGAACAACAACCCTGGCCCAGCTACCTGAACTTGTTCCAGGCGCAGAGACGGCGATGAAGTTTCAGGATTGGCTGGAACTGACAACGGCTGTAATGTGTGACGTCAGTGAGCAGAGTGGCAGCTGGTGGCGACGAGTTCTTCAAGAGGTCGAGGACACCTACAGATAATGGCTGGGAAGCACGCCGCTTGAGCGCCTGAGCGTTCAGCCCGCGGGTGAGGAGTTGTCAATAGACCGATGGCTGAGGCTCAATGCCAGGGTGTCGGCGATGCTGCTAGGTGCTATGTCGCCGGAGCAGCAAGCAGAGATGGTATCGCATCGCATTTCCACCAGCGTTGTCAAGATGTTATACAGGCTACACACGCTATACCAACCAGGAGGTAGTCATGAGCGAGAAGACATTTTGAGGAAGTTGCAGAGCCCAGCTGACAATCTTGCCAGCAATACCTTGACAGAGGTGCTACGGGTGCTACGCTCCTGGCCACGATGGATAGCGAGGTGCGCCTCGCTGCAGATGATGCCACCAGACTCGTCAGTGTTGGCACGAGGGTTGAAGCAGCTAACCTCAAACCACCTGGAGCAGTCCCAGGATGCAGCTTTCCGTACGGCGATGGTGAGAACGAGTTTGAGGTTGGACGGACAACCCCGAATGGAGGATGTGTATGCGTACCAGCGGCATCTACAGGCGGAGATCGAGAACTTGTTGGCCAGTCGACCAGCGGCTACGACCACCATGGGCCAAGAGCAACCACGGCTTCGAGCCTTGGAAAGGCCTACGTCAGCGCGTGAGCGGGAGAAGGGGAAGGATAAGGACAAAGGGTCTCCGACCTCTGAGTTGTGTCGGTACTTTATGAAGCCTTCAGGATGCAAGCGGGGTGCAAAGTGCTCCTACAGTCACAGCATGGCCACCTTGGACCGTGAAACCAGAAATAAGAAGTGTCTGCTTTGTGGAGCAGAAGGGCATAGACAAAGGGACTGCACAGTGGGCAAGGGTACAAGATCTACTACCACACCCAGCTCGCCGACCAATAAGGACCAGCGGTCTCAGAGAATGCCGTCTGCGGGGACTTCCTCGGTGTCTACCACTACGCCGAGCTCGACGTTGGATAGTACATCAGCGGCGTCTGTGAATTCTGTACAAGGTGTGCCATGGACCCTGGAGAACCTCATACAAGCCGCTCAGCAGGTGGTTCAGAATCAAAGCTCCGCTACCACTGGGGACAGTTCTCCGGAGAAGAATCGGGCTGAATTAAGGACTATGAGGGTGCAGGATGTGAGGATTTGCAGCTTACGTTCGTCATCGGCAGCCCTTCTTGATTCCGGGGCCACTCACTGTTTGCGCAACGCTTACGACTATGATGAATGGAACGAAAGTGAGAGCGTACTCGTTCATCTTGCAGGGAACAACAAGTTGGTGATGAAGCTTTCGGAATCAGGTTCCTTGCTTATGCCCCCGAGATCCTCATCAACTACTACCTCTACCGCAGAAGCCACGGCAGGCCAAACCATCGTACCAATGGGAGAGCTGGTCCGTACCTTGGGGTACACGCTGATATGAGGTCCAGGAGAGTGTTACTTAGAAAACGCAGAGGGCACAAGGACTTCATTGAATGTGTCGACCGGTTGTCCCCAGCTATGCGAGGCAGCGGCTTTGGCACTGATAGCGAAGCTAGAGGACAAGAAGCGCGAGAGGCTGGAGAACGAGACTGCGACGACTTTGGATGCAGTGAACCTGGCAGCGTTGACAATGGATAAGAGTTGGTGGGACTATGTGAGGGACTATGTGGATATGGGGTCACATGAAGCAGGCCTAAGAGCTCTACGTGATGCGCCTTTCCTACAGGGACTACCTGGCGAATGCCTAAATGGAATGGTGCAGGAGAGTATTTGTGAGAGCGGATGGGACGTGATGAAGAAAGTCGACTTCCTCAGCCGACCTCAAAAGCGGCGCCTGTGGACGGCGAAAAGATGGATTGTACATCTCTATGCGGGAGCGGTTGGACACTATAAGATGTTTCAGCTAGACGAGGGCGACACGGTGGTGATTGAGTTGGACTTGGAGCGGAACAAGGCCCACGATATACAAAGAGACTCCACATGGCGAATGTTAATGTGGGGAGCCTTGACGGGAAGGATTGAGGCTGTGGTCGGGGGCCCTCCGGGTCGCAATGGACTCCCGTGTCTGGACCAGAAGGCAACCAGGAAGGACGTGAGGAATTTGACTCTGGTTGCGCGAATGTTGTGGCTCTACGCGGTGGCCGAGGCGGCAAGGACTACAACATCAGCGCCGTCGCTCAATCGCAAAAAGCCGGTGGCTTTCATGGTGGAGCATCCTGCAGAAGAAAATTGGGTTGGCAATCATCCTTCAACAACATCGTTGTGGACGACCACTACATGGAGAGCTTTCGCAGAGGAGATGGGCATGGGCTTAGTGACCTTCGATCAAGGTGTTATGGGAGCTACGACTACAAGTACCACAACCCTAGGGACAAACATCTATTACCTGATGGGCCTGGATGCCATGCGGGATGATAGCGCAGAAGGCGAAGTTCGACCACATCCTGTGGAAAGTACCTGGTCAAGTGGGCTTGTGGATGCTGTGGTGTTGGCTTTGCAGTTTTGGAGACGACAACCAAGAGGAATACCGCGGATGGCTGCGTTAACAGCTGCTCAGTGGAAGGAGCACGTAGCTTCGGGTCATGCCAAATATCATCGAGAATGCTTGACGTGTGTTATGTCCAGAGGGACGGGACGAAGGCACGCCAGAGTAAAGCACCCAGACATGTTCACGCTGACTACAGATATAGCAGGACCCATCAAACCCGGTCTCGATGTGTCCTCGAAGGGAGCTCTGGGAAAGGGCCTTAGATATATGCTTATCGGGAAGTACACCTTACCGCGGGAGTATGTGAAGGCCTACTCCGGAAAAGAGCCACCTCGTGATGATGGGATGGGAGAGCTACAAGGAACCAAGGCTACGGATGGCGAAACCCTTGTTGGACTTTCTCTACCACCACTACGTGATGAAGGGGATCCAGGTGAGGAGGAGCTACAAGGAATCAAGGCTACAGATGGCGAACCCCTTGTTGGACTTTCTCTACCACCACTACGTGATGAAGGGGATCCAGGTGAGGAGGAGCTACGAGGAATCAAGGCTACGGATGGCGAAGACCTTGTTGGACTTTCTCTACTACCATCATGTGATGAAGGCGATCTATTCAGTTGGGATAAAGATGAGTTGGGTGAACATGGTCCTATGGTAGACACCGATGAGGAGATGGGTGAGCAGGACCGCAAGAGCGATGTAATACACCCCCCTGAAGATGGGCGCAGAGAGTTTATCGGAAGTACAAATGTACAGCGGGAGGAGTTTGAGGATTACGAAGACAGTATGTACGAGCCGTCAGTCGCGGACCCTGAGGAGGCCAGCGAGGGCGATCATAAAACCGCCGAGCTGCAGCAATCAACAATTCAAGATTGTGAACCTCCTGAAGCTACAGTCTTATTGTTTGCAAGGCCGTTGAAAAACAATACCACAGCTTCGGTTAAGGCGGCATTGCAAGACATAGTTCTGTACCTCGAGACCCACAACCTGCCCGTCTATCGGCACCATGCGGATCACGGAGAGACGTTCAGCCATAGCATCAGGTCATGGTTTCGGGAGCAAGGAATACGGGCCACATGGTCGGAAGCAGGAGTGCCACAAGGAAATGGACGAGCTGAAGCTGCAGTTCGATGGATAAAGGACCGTGCAAGGACCTTGTTGATTGGGGCTAGAATGCCGACGAAGCTCTGGCCCACTGCAGTGGAAGCAGCAACAGCGATGCAACGTGCAAGTGTTTTGGGATGGAAGAGCAAGTTGATGGCACCTTACGGTGCCCCCGTGCACATCAAGCAGAAGGCATTCGATTCATCGGGGCCGCGTCGGCGTGAGCGGGCGTTCGAGTCCAAATGGTTAAGGGGTCACTACATGGGACTTAGCAATCTGCTTGATGACGGCCACGTGATCTATGTCCCAGGCACAGAAGATAGCAAGGAGAAGTTCATTCACACGTTCCATGTGCGGACCAAGTTACAGGATCCAGGACCACCAGAGCAACAGCTGCAGCTTGGTGAAGAACCTAAGCCCAGGCGGAAGATCCCAGAAAAAAACTCCAGCTGCAGAGGTCGAGATGAGGGCGTTGGACTTCACCAGGGAGGACTTGGAGGAGTATGCGGCCCAACGATCGAAGGCGTTGTTGGACAAGTGGGACTATCATGAGGCGTTGCGGTTGGTGGATGAGCTGGCGGAGGCGAAGTTCTTTGAGGATAGGACCTTCGGTGTATGGAGGCATGGTGGAGCAGTTGGTTGGACAACAGCGTTCAAGGAGTTCCCGGATGTGGCGAAGGCGTTGGCTAAGCTGGTGTTGGAGCTGGAGCCGGAGGCTACCTTCACCGCTATTTGCGTCATGAGAAACTCTCAGCGAGGACAACATCGAGATAGCAATAATGACGAGAAGGCCAACAACTATCTAGTACCGGTACGGCTACCGCGCTCGGGAGGAGGTTTGTGGGTTGAGCTATCCCCAGGCGATCGTGTTTGCGGACAAGTTGAGGAGCGGAGCGATGACAAGGGGACAAGGCGCTATGGACATGTGCTGACCTTTGAAATGGGAAGGTGCGCAGCGTTTAGCCCCCGCAAGCGACATGAAGTTCTACCTTGGGAAGGAACCCGTACGATGATGGTGGCTTATACACCGCAGGCCCTGGGCAAAATAACTCAAGAAATGATTCAACAGCTTGAAGATCATGGCTATGTACCTCCACTTTCTCAATTACCAGAATATTTTATCTCGGAAGAGCAGAGGGATCCGAAAGTGTGTCCGATCAATGTGGTTGAGGAGGACGCCTACCAGGAGGACCTGACACCCATAGCCGGCAATGACCAGGAGTGGGATATGTTCTTGGATGTAGAGGACGGAATGGTCAAGGTCGCTCCCGAAGTAACGGCTCTACTGCGACCCAGAGTGGCGAAGGTGGAGGTGAACTATACCCCTGACATCGAGGGTGTGATCAATAGTCTAAAGGGCCCACTTGAAGTCACCCACACTGTGGATCCCAAGGATGCAATGGCTCATCCACCCCTGTGGAAGGATGCTATCGCCAAGGAAATGAACACCGTCGAGGTCGCTATTTCAAGATTGCAAGTGGGGACGCCGGAAAGGAGAGAATGGCTACAAAACCCGCGTGCACAACGGCTTCCAACGAAGATGGTTTTTACGGTCAAGCCAAATTCCAAGGCGGAGTTGACCAACAGGGACACATGGGTGAAAAGGAAGGTTCGTCTCGTCGTCTGCGGGAACTTTGCAGCTTCGGAAGCTATGTCACTATACACAGAAGCCGCTCCTTCTGAAGCAGTACGCACTGGTTTGGTTATAGCCAAGAGAGAGGGATGGTCAGTCGGGATCATCGACATAGTTGCCGCTTTCTTGAAGACCCCCATTGGGAACGACGCAGATGATCCAGTCATAATCGCGACTCCTCCGAAGCTGCTACAGGAGCTGAACTTAATCCAGGCTCACGAATTGTGGGGTTTGGTGCGAGCTCTTTACGGCCTTAGGCAGTCTCCAGTCCTTTGGTCGCGGCACCGTGACAGGAGAATGGAGGCTATGAAGCCACCGGCTGGATTTGCAATGAGCCGTGGACGCACTATCTCCAGCTGGTGGTCAGTACGGGATATGCGAGGGAGGCTGTCGGCAGTGATTCTTATATACGTCGATGACTACTTGGTCCTAGGACCCAAAAAGGTGATCCAGATGCTGACCGACATGATCCAGGAGGAGTGGGACACCTCGGACTTGAGCATCCTTACGGAAGACAATGCGGTGAAGTTTCTTGGGATGGAATTAACGAAACGCGGCGAGGAAATGTACCTCAGTCAGCAGGGCTATATCGAGGAGCTTATTCGCGCCTACGAGTTACAACCAGGAGACCACAGCAGGATTCCTATTGCCAAGGACGATGCAGTCTATGAGGTATTGCCTGGTGATCTTCCTCCTACCGAACAACTAATCCATCAGGCACAGCAGATGACAGGAGAGCTACTATGGTTGTCGCAGCGGTCGCGCCCCGACTTGAGTTTCGGATGCTGTGTTCTGTCATCAATGTCTACACGAGCCCCAGCGAGAGTAGTTGCAATGGCCCATAAGATGCTGAAGTACATCAACTATACCAAGACTTATCAGTTGCGTGTAAACTGGGGCGGGAACCACATGTACCTCTACCCCGATGCGGCGTTTGCCCCTGGTGCAGCTAGAAGCCAAACAGGGTGGGTAATTACCTACGGGGGAACGCCCATTCTGTGGCGGAGCTCACGTCAATCTACAACGGCCTTGAGTTCAGCAGAAGCAGAGCTAAACGCCATTCTGGAGGGGAGTGTCGCGATGCTTGGGGTCGAGGCAATGCTTATGGACATGAATGAGTATGCGGAAGACAAGATCGTAGGATCGGACTCTATGAGTGCGTTGTCTTTGTCAGCTGGAACGGGAAGCTGGAGGACGAGGCATTTAAGGATAAAGGCGGCATGGCTTCAGGAGGCCATCAGCAGTGGAGTCATTAAGTCGATACATGTCCCGGGGGTTCGGCAACCAGCGGACCTACTTACAAAGGCGCTCTCAGGAGAGCGTATCCGGGCATTGTTGTCTATCTGGGGCATGGGCGAACGCAAGAGGCCAAGCCAAGGAGGAGCGGGAACTGCGTCTACGGCAGCAGCGAGGGCATTGGTGGCTATGATTTGCTGCATTATGATGGTGACAGTTGATGCTCAGCCAACGTCAGGGACAACAGCGACGCTTCAGGTCGATTGGGACCTAGCAGGTGTTTTAATGGTGCTTCTTATGGTATTGGGAGCTCTACTACTGTGGGAAGTTGCAAAATGGTCAGCGATCTATGTTTATCAGGAGTGGACCCCTGGAGCTTCAGCCCGAAAGATGAGAAGGTTGAGGAAATTACGGGATGCTACTTCGTTGGCAATCGAGAAGGAGGTGAACCGACTTGCAGAACCAGGCGAGGGAACAGGGCAAACGAGGGATCTCAGGGCCCCTTCTCTATCAGAAAGCGAAGCTAACCGGAGAAGGAGGCAGCAGCCAAGGACTCCTACACCACCGAGATCAACGCGGATGCTTACGTCACCGAGATCTATGCGGTCGCCTACTCCACCAAGGTCAACGAGGACGGAGCCTCAGGAGCAGGTCCTGACAGCATGGAGACCACATATGGATCACCCGTCGAGGCCTACGAGAACCGATGCTCATGAACAGGTCTTGACAGCGTGGAGGCCATATATGACCCAGCGACCAAGTACACCACCGATTCCTCAGCAAAGAGAGGGGGATCAGTCGCAACAACCCACAGCAAGGACACCGTCACCTAGACAACCAACAAGGGTTATGTCGTCACCCGGAGAGCGATGGTCGGAGATGTCTGATTCTACAATCCACAGTGAAGAGCTCGAGAGGATCTGTATGGATGTTATAATGCTAATGAGATGTGAAGAGATAAAGCAAGCTTTGCGGCAAAGATCATTGCCATCTTCCGGTCTAAAAGAAGACATCGCCCGGAGGTTGTCTCTTGAGCTTGTGGGGCGAGTTCGCGAGAACAATGGTCCTACAGTACGGCAGCTCAAGTATCTGCTATGGTTGTGGAGGAGTAGAGACTTATCGGGAAAAACCTTATTGGTCTGGGATCAGCTACAAGAGCGATCGCACGCTTCTCACACCATCCACCGCTGGAAATCTCTGTGAGAGGTGCACATTCTTCCTGGCGTAAGCTGTGAGGAGGAGTGTAAAATACCCAGAGTGAAGCGGATGCTGTGGATGTGCTGCCGGTGTGCTCTGGTTTCGAGGGAAGGCTACGAAGTATCCCCTTGTGCCAGTCACCTTCTACTACAAAGGTTGCCCGCAAGGAAACATTGCTGAGACAAACTGTACACAAATCAGCATAGACTTGCAGAAGGGTTTTTGACCTTGATGTTTCTTCGAGTGTGAAAAAGATTCGGAATCGAGCCATGGAGAGCTGCCAGTGACTGCGTCTGGTGTCAGACTTTCCTGTTCTATAAAACCCTAGGGCCCCCAGTGCCACACCTGAAGTCCAAGGTCATCCAAGTGACGTCTCTCCCGTGACTTACAGGCAGGCTTTCCAGCCCCTGCAATTGGGTGGCTCTTTAAGTTAAGGTCACTAATTTTCAAAAAACAACCGGTTTGTTACGCCGGCCCAGGCAATCACGAATATTCAACGGTTATTCGCAATATGGATAATAATACTCCGCACTAGGAACCCTGAGCTAGGAGCAGCAAAGTAAAATTATCGAACATCAATATCAATGTCCGTGTCAGTATCAATATAAACAGGAATATCCCAAGCTAGGAGGTTTCCGGGTTGAAGATTAGGGACTAGGGGGCTTGGCTGTAGGATTCGCCTCTACATATAGCCAGCTTGACTCTTTGTTGGGGGCCCTCACTGCTTCCCTGTACCATGATCGTGCATGCTGCAAGCTCTCTTGGACAGCCAGGCCTACAGACCGTAAAATGTGATCCTAAATAACTCACTCCGTGCAACCTGGCCATACTTGCGATGGGGGCAATTTGTAAGTGCTTCTTCTAAAGAACACATGACATGTGTTAGATCAGCACAACAAGCCAGATCAAACCCCACGATGTTCCTGTCCCAAGCCTTTCCAGTGCGATGTGGACCCTAGCCACGATCACATGCATACCCGCACACATACATACAGACACATATGCACACACATACATCTACAAAGAAAAGTATATGTACAGATATCAAAATATACATAGAAAGCAGACCCACACTATAGTGTAGACATAGTACACAAACCAGAGTATAGAATAGATAAACGGACCTGCGCCCGAAGCGGCCGTCAATGTCTCGAACACGATGTGCTCCCTCCTTAAATCGGAGCCTCCCGGAGCCTCCTTCTGGTGATGAATTTCTCAAGCCGAAACCCCGTGATTTAGAGTTTAGGGCCAGAAAAAGGGGTTGAATATTTAGGGTTTAGGGTTCTCTTTCGCCCTGAGCTAGGGTTGTTCCGAGAATCTCCCGTAGTTGTGACGACAGCCGAAGTGCCCCTCGGTCCATGCCAGGCCGGTGGCCAGCACTGCGAAGAAGACGCTGCCGAGATGCATTGAGACCCCGAATTTCTTCCTTGAAGTTATTTCCTGATTTGGAACCCCGTTTCTTGTAAAGGATTGCTTGAAAGAAATTTCTCTGGTAGCTATGGTCACGTATGTAACTTCACAAGCGCACGGGCTGGGCGCAGAAGCACTGATGTCTATAACTACTTCTTCGTAGCTGTATATACTTGTGTATAAGGAGAAACATGGTCTTCTTGCTGCACGGAAGCAAGACTGGGCCTTAGATGAGGTAAAGCTTGTTATCACTAGTACCCCAAGATAATGCCCCAAATGCACTTCGAGGGAGCCCTGTACACACAAAAGACCCGTAATACAACGCATGGAACAATTTCTAAGCCCTGCACGCTTGAAATCCTAAACCTCTAATCTCCAAACCCTAAACCCTAAACCCTAAACCCTGTCATCTCTAAGCAAGGTCTGCATTCGACGGCCTGGTGGATCGTTTGGCGTGCCAGCCTTGTCTCGGTTTAGGGTTTAGGGTTTAGGGTTTAGGGTTTAGGGTTTAGGGTTTAGGGTTTAGGGTTTAGGCTGCTGCCGGGGCTTCTAATCCGGAATCTTGCCAATGTTTAGGGTTTAGGGTTTAGGGTTTAGGGATCCCTAACCCCCCAGGTACCTACTATATAGAGTACTAGAGCCCCCAGGGCCCTATATAGTAGGTACCTGGAGGGTTAGGGGATGTTTTGGGTTGAGGGTAGCTCAGGAACCCCTTACTACCAGACAGTAGGATCCTGATGGTTTCGGATTGGGGTTTTAAGGGTTTCAGCGCCCAGGGAATGTAAGGAAGAACCCCCTTGCATGTGTATCCAGCGGCGCAACAGGACCTAGTAGAGGGCCGGAATAGTGGCTCGGAGCCTGCGCCTGCCACTTCGAGACCCTAAACCCTAAACCCCTAAACCCTAAACCGGAGTTCCACCATCTCCCGGAGTAAGCCTCCGAGCTGCGAAGAACCGAAGCCCGATGACCTGATCTCTCGAAGCTTTCTTGGGGCTTAGCTTTGGGTTAAGAGAAATTCGTGATTCCTTGTATTCGGAAAGGGCCGAGACTTTTGGACCCATCCAGGGAAAGCCCTGCGTAGCCCACTGGTTGCTGCGCAGGCCATTGGGACATATTGTATTTACCCTGGGTTGGGCTTGAGTTTGGGCTTATACTGTTCATGCAGGGGTCGCGGTTTTCGATTCGTTCTGGGCCAGCCTAGAACATGTTTCCCTGTTATTGGTTAGCATGCATGGTGCTTGGAGCGAATGACTTACATGTATATGTTGCTCTCTTTCTCTCTCCCACTTAGTATATGCAACATATATATATATATATAGGTATTCATACATCATACATACATACATACATACATACATACATACATACATACATACATACAGACATACATACATACATACATACATACAGACATACATACGGGGGTAGGTAAAAACATACATAGGTAGGTAAATAGATACATGAATGTAGATGTATGTGAATATATCTATATATATATATGCACATATACACATTCGTCACAATCAGAAGCGCACGACTGCGAATCAGCCCATCATCCACATGCTGCCGGCAAGAGCGATCCCATGCGGCCTTGCAGAGCCCGGGCCGGGGCCGAAAGTGAAAGTTGCAAATACGACCCGAAACCGTATTGGGGTTTAGGGTTTAGGGTTTAGGGCTTAGGGTTTAGGGTTTATGGTTTAGGGTCATCCCTGAACCCTAAACTCTTACACCCACTCCCAGGTTCAAGGGCCTTGAGAAATGCCTGCGCAGAGCTCATTGCTCAAGGGTACTGTCCCTGACAATATAGGAGCGGGGCCAGACGCCCGCAATGCCCGACCCCCACCTCCAGTCACCCATCCCGAAGCCCTGAACCCTAATTACCAACCCCGGCAAACCCATCCCAAGCCCCATCTACAAATCCATCCAGTGAGTGCGTGATGCTTGTCTCGAGTCATGGGTTCCGAATACCTGGTCAACGTGTCAGCAACTTGGCTCTTCAACTTAGTAGAGCAGGTAGCCTTTATCCTTTTTTGGGCATTATGACCCCTACTTATTTCAGCTTAAAGGTTTTGACCTTAATCCTCGGCCTGCTGCGAGGTAATTTGTTTAAGCCTTATGGCGTTTAAGGCTCAAGGTTCACTAAGAATGGTCTACTACCCCCACTCCCCAAGCCCTTAACCCTAGAGCCTAAGCCTTCTATGAGATGTGCCGTCAAGCACTGCGAAATGTAGGACCTGTACTGGTTCGTTACCCAGGCACCTTTGAAGTGTCGGAACCATAGGTATCGCAATATTCTACGGGCTAAGTTGGGGCCTGTGTCAAGGATTCTATCCTTCGATCCACTGAACAGCTCAAGGCGTGAGAAACAGCGAAAGCCGCAGAACGAGAAACCTGTGATTCCAGCCCATACAGGACGTAAGGTTTACGGGCATGCCCAATGGGGTGGGGCAGCAAGTGTCTACTGGAAGGTTGCAACAGCTCGGCTGCTACGCACTGTTGGTTAAGGTCTTGGTAATGTAGAGTGAGTCCTAAATAATCACCCAAATTTGCTTCTAAGTGACTCTTATTACCATATTACACTATACCTTCCTAACCTGATTCTCGTTGTTCAGGCCCCGTGTATTGCTTCAAGCTGAGGTATTTGCAGTGGCAGGTGCTTTGGCTGCAAATTACGCTCGAGCGCAAGCTGCTTGGGTTCTTTTTGGAGATCTTTGTTTCGTGTTCAGGGTTTGGGCTTTAATTGAGGTGCTTATAAATAATTACCAATACTGCTCTTAGGGCTCCTTATTATAATTATAGTATAATATACCCCCAAAACCTTATTGAGGCCCTTATATTAGGTTTGCACGAAGGGATCCTTCTGTGGCGAGACAGCAGATTTCTTCCCGAGCCCGCAAGCTCACAAAGCTATATCCTCCTGGGAAGCCTGGAAATCCCCGTTCGCCGCTTTTCCGAAGCCTTCCCGAAACCCCTAAACCCGATATAAGCCCCTAAACACCGTAACTTCTCGCAGTCGCACTCTACATCCGAACCTGAGCCTTCAACATCCTAGACCAAATACCTCTATAATTATACAGCCCGAAACCCTGTAGAACCCTAAAGCTTGAATCTAGGGTTAAGGGTCTAGGCACAATCCGGAAAAACCAAGAATAGGAATCTTAACCCCTCAAGTGAGCGAGCCCTGCAGCACCCAAACGGAAGCTGGCTCAGCAGCCTCCTCCCAATTCCCCGGGCGCTATTTCAGGGATTTGGAGATTAGGGTTTAGGGTTTAGGGTTTAGGGGCTTCAGGGCATGACCTCTGCCTCAAAACTCCTACGACTCGAACAGGGCCAAATCCCTATATCCGACACCATACAGCCCCACTTAAACTGAGCCCAAAGCCTCAAGCAAGCTCTGAGCCCCATTTAAAGGTTTGAGCCTAAATCAGTGGGTGGTTGTCAAAATTATGGTCCCTTTTTGGGTCCTTATTATAATACGGCACCTATTATTTAGGGTACCCCAAAAGGGACCATAGTTTTGACAACTACCCAAGTATTTCACGTCGCTGGTTCGCTAGTCTAGGTCCCCCAGTTTAGATAACTGCAGGGGCCCAGCTGTTTTGGATCCAACCAGGCATCAACTTTCGTGGGCGCAGACCTGCAACACGATTTTAGGCCCCCTATAACCCTAAACCGCTTTAAAACCCATCACGAATAGAAGTCAGCATAGGCCTAGAGTAAAACCGAGAAAGCCTGGCGAAAACTGACAAGACCAAGGCTCTGGTAAAGTCCCATAACGAAAACCTCCACACCATCATGAGCCCAAGCAGTTGTATCATTAGGGCCCCTAGAAGAGGCAGTGCTGGCAGTCATCAAGTCCAGTTTCAAAAAGGGCCCTAGGGGCTGTTTCGCAAATTCATCTTGATCCGAGGGCCCCACCTTACAACCTGTATGCCCGAAAGCCTAAACCCTCCAAGCCCCAACCCGGCAAAACCTATAAATCCTGCAAGCCAGCACCACCCCCATTTTGAGCCTTTCAAGCTTGTAAGGTTGATTAGAAGTCCGTATGATAAGTCCCTCGAGGCGCCCTTAGCCCCCAACCCTGTTCATAAGACCTCATAGCCGATCCCCCAATCCCTGAATCGTAACCCCTAAACCTGGCATGTCCGAGAGTGGGCGCTGAAACCTTAAGCCTCAATGAGAGCTCCCCGAAACCCTCAACCCCAAACCCTAAACCTTAAACCCTCAACCCTAAACCCCAAACCCTAAACCTTAATCCCTCAACCGTTAACCCTAAACCTTAACCTTAAACCCTCAACCCTAACCCCCAAACCCCAAACCTTAAACCCTCAACCCTAAACCCTAAACTTTGTAAGGAACAAAAAATGAGAGCCTCCTTTTTCCCCTAAACCCTAAACCCTATAAACTTTACTGCAAAAAAAGCCCTTAAGGAACCAAAAAATGAGAGCCTCCTTTTCCGGCAAGTCCGAGGCCTAAAGGCGCCAGGCGATGGCGCTGGGATGCCAAATCCCTTCGTCACAGCGCCCGAGCCGGAAGAGAGGTTTGGGGTTTAGGGTTTAAGGGTTTAGGGTTTAGGGTTTAAGGGCTGGGTTTGGGGTTTAGGGTTTAGAGTTTAGGGTTTGGGGTTTAGGGTTTAGGGTTGGGTCATATGAGTCATATGATATAGAACCTAAACATTTACCAATATGATTGTTAGGGTTCCTTAATATATATATATATAGTATAATATACCCCAAAGCCCTATTCTAATTATTAAGGCACCTACATTAAGTATGGAATGGGGCTTTGTGGTCTATTATGGTATAGTGGAAGTGAGGAACCCTAAGGAATAATATCTGGCCTCTAGAGCAGGCAAAGACCACCGGCAAGGAAGGGGTTAGGGTTAAGGGTGCTACAAGGGCTTAGGGGTGTGGGGTATTGCGACCAGATGCAAAAGAAGCGTCCGGCAAGGATTTTACATCAGTACTTGGAGAGTGAGCTTCAGGAGGGCTCTTGCTGAGGAGGGTTCTTGCTTTGGGTTTTTCTCAAAGTGAGTAGTGTTTGATAAGGTTTTCTAGGGCGGTTCAATAAAGGTGTTCGTGTGGTGTCATAGGGAAGTTTAAAAGTCATTAGATGGATGCTCATAAGATTTGCACCCTAAACCCTAAACCCTGAACCCTAAACCCTAAACCCTAAACCCTTTACACCCTGACATAGCTCTGTAGAACGACTCACGGAGAGGATCCAGGTTTGCATTCATGGATGTCCCCTTACTTGCGGGGCATTGAGGTTTTGATACTGCGAAGCCTTTAGAATTTCGGCACTTGGGGGGTTCGGGGTTTAGTCTTAGTTGGTTGTCAGTTTAGAGTTTCGTGATGGAGTGTAAGTAGATCTATCAGGTGCAGGGTTGTCGAGGTTAGGGTCCTATAGGCACCCCGACATCGTCAGGAAGAGGAATCGGAGAATCAGCAGTTTTGTGATGTCGGATGATACTATGTTCATTGTCATTTTGATGCTATCATTCTGTTGTTGTAAAAAAATTGTCAGAAGTGAACGAGATCCAAGGTCGAGGCACTCGATCAGAAGAGGTCTACACAGGCTCCGCCCTCAGGAAAGTTTTGTGCGAAGTGAAGCGAGGAATTAGAAGGTTAAGGGGTTTGGGGTTTTTGGGGTTCAGGCTGTCAGTGCTAGTTGTAATCGGCTACGGACCTGTGGAACCAGAGGTCCACAGCCTGGGATTGTATTTGGATGCAGGGACGCGGCTGAGCGTTCAGTGCTTCGACTTTCTATAGGCCCAAGTCCCGGCACGAGGTCATTAGCGGTGCATCGGCTTGCACCTTCAACAACTTTTACAGCAGCTTGGTCGAACTTGGCATTGGCTTGGTCTTGACCATCGGATGGCAAGGCCTCGACGGCCGAGCTTTGAAGCACAGAACGTCTGAACGCGACCCCAGGTGCAAGTCCTGACGAGCTGTTTATGTCCAGGTTCAAAGTAGCTGCCAGCTCCGCATGTCCGTGGTTTAAGCTGGCTCCTCATGTCGGTCTTACATTACATCTGAACCTAGGTTTCTCAAAGCACACGAGCGAAGACGACTTCACGGGTGGAGATGCCGTCGTGGTGGTGTACCATAAGAAGATTCTCGGCTTTGTTTCACAGATGCTTCCCTACCTGGTGTACAGTTTACAGCCTCTAAACTTCCAGTCCGAAACGCACAGGATGCCCTAGGAAAACACGAGCAGTCGTTAGCCGACCGGGTCATTTTGAGTCCGGGCTAGAGTGAATACAGGGCACGTCTCTTTATTGTCCTCTTGTGGTTGTAGTGCCATGTACACGCAAAGCCTACTTTTGTGTCCACAACGCCCCCCCCCATATTTAACTAGATCAGACTATTCTGCACCCCCGAAATGCTCTTGCCCGTTTACGGTTTCGTGCGCTCGTAGCAACTCGCCGACCAACGGCCAAGTGCCTAATGCCGGTTCCACTTATAGGGTTGATATTGACTCCACGCGCAGGAGTTGAACCGAGATCACTTCCTCAACACGCATGACTTCTTGTACTTATGCTCGAATGGGTTTCTACTGGTCTACAGCTTAGTGACTTTCCTTGGATGTGAACACAGAAGACCCGGAGGTGTAGAAGTTGGGATGTTTCGCTGAGGGGCACACGGATTGGATCGCTTCTAGATTCTTTAGCCCTTATAGCTTATGGTGCTCTTATAGAGAGCTCACAGGACCACAGTAACCGTAAGCAACCTTGCAGGGAACATCTTTTTCGGGTTTGGCATGGCAAGTTTCGTTGGTTCGTCTTGCAAGCGCCTTGTCAGGAATAGCTTCGGATTTACGGACAAGCTGGGTCAAGTCACATTCAGCCTGGAGAAAGTGCAACCGAGCATAATTCATTCAAGCGTGTCGGGCCCTGGGCAGGCTTTTCAGTTTGACAATATTCCCCAAGCCTGTAGATTCCGGACTGCAGAGTTCATCTTGAGCCATTTCCTATTTATAGACTCTCGACTTGACACAGGCTTCAACTACTTATGTTGCCACTGTGGCGAGGATGGGATGAGGAGCGATCATGGTGATGGCTATGATGACTTGTTGATCTCTAGTCGCTCCACTTGTATGTGGTATTATCCTGTAATCCAAGTCTCCAGCACACGCTTGGTGTGGCCCTCTGCTTGATGCGGTGACGATAGGCTACGGCGTGTAAGTCGCCATTGCTTAAATATGGGACAAGAACTGTGGAGTTGAGTAGTCTCCATTCTAACATGCAGACCTGAACACTATGTTTCGGAAGATTGCTTTGGTCAATGTTAGGCAGTTGGGTATGTGTATGGGTGTCATACCTGGAGGATTTTAGAGTATTCGTGGGGTCCAAGGTTTGTCTGTGCTTAACAAGGCTTGTGGCTTTGTGATCTCAGGGTTTACGCCCATAGAGCGTTTTCATTCATAGGGTTCACAGGCCCATAGTCATTTAATGAAAGACTGCTGGCATGAGGTGAGTCTCTTGTGCTACAGGCTTGTACCGCGCCTTCAACATCGAGCCCTCTGCACCTGACATAAGACTTAAAAAGCTAAGCCTACGGAGTGTGTGTCCGGAAGAAGGTGAGAAGCCACACTTGATTGGGCTCTTGGTGATCGAGGGGTTTAGGGTTTAGGGTTGCGTTCTCTGGATGTGAGTGATTGGGACATACCCGAAACTTCATACCCGAAGTCCGGAGGCACCTCAACAATCAGAGGCAAAACGGGGCTCCGAGGGATCACCGCTGAAACTCTCAATTCATGCGTCCGGCTTGAGGTCTACATAGGACTTAAGTACTGTAGGACTGTTGTTGCCACCAATGCTCCTAGAGTTATGCTTGAGCACTGTTTTTTGAATTTAGCGACCACGCCACCGAGGATTGTCAGACAACGGCGCAAGAAAACTGATTTGCTCGTTATGAATACAAGAAACGTCCACTTCGCCACAGTTGTGACCAGGTCCCGGGGCCCTCAATAGTTAACGAGCATGAAACCCTAAGCCCTGAGTTGGCAAAGGTACCATCAAGACGGGCATGTGGTGCCAAAAGACTGGTTCGTGATCGTTTTGCCGGACGATCCAGGACCGCATAGCTTCAAGTCTCGATGCTCAAGCCTAAAATAGAAGCCTTGATAATTAGAACAGGGTTTGGGCGTGTAGTATATTATAACCATAATAAGGACCAAAAAAAAACACTGCGGTGGTTGTTTTGGCTGTCTGGGGGACTGCGGCACGTCTCAGCTGTCAGTGCAAGCGTCCAGACCCTGAGATGACCACAATAGTATCTTCAGACCAACTAATAAGCTAAAACCCTAAACCCCTAAACCCTAAACCCTAAGCCCTAAACCTTCAATGATCAGCAGGATTCCGAGAGTAACCGGAGCCATGAAACCCTAAACCCTACGACGCGCCTTGTGCGAGTGTGTGAGTCGAAACCCTACGACGCGACGACCCGAAGGGCAGCACTTCTAGAGCTCATAGCTTTAGGAGGGTTGAACTTGCGATAGGCTTTAGCCACCCTTCTGGGCTGTCAGAGATATCTCGTCATAGAGACTTTGGGGGGCCTTAAATTAAAGTACAAACCTAAACCGGTTCATTGCTCTTGGGTTTCTATGCGAAGGGCTGGGCTTCGTATCTCCCCAACATATCCCTTCCATCGAGGAGGTCTCGGGCAATTGGGTTTTAGGTGTTTAGGGTTTAGGGTTCAATTTAGGTTTAGGTTCGCCTTCAAGGCATTTCCCGTGATACGCTCCAGGAGTGCCGGAAAAGGGGCCCCAAAGTCACACTCCAAATAGCCCACAGCCAGACCCTAAATCCTAAAGGGCCCTTTAAGAAGTGCGCAGGCAAAGGGTGCGGCTATGTGGAGCTGTCCATCGGCGCCTACGCACCAGGAGCTTCTATGGGTTTTGTCGGAAGCATCTTGCATCTAACTAGTCGCCAGCACCTGGAAGATACAGCTGTTCTGCCGAGCGTCTTTCATCAGTCTGCTCTTGACTGTTGTTGTCATGACAGTTACCAAGGTCACCATCATGCATCGCACCAGTGTGAACAGCATGACTCGACCATCATTACCATCGTCACCATCATGACCAGCATCACATCATCTCCCTTCAGCCCACAGCTGAAGACGCCAGGTAGGTGCGCAAACCCGACGTTCGCAACCCCCCCCCCCCCCGCCCCCCGCCCCTGCGACCAGGTTCGATGTTCTAAAGCCGGAGGCTGAAATCCGGAGTCCGAAATCCGACGAAACACGTGACACTTGACACAAACCGCAGACACACTACGCCCTGAATCCTGACGTCGTGCAAACGGAGCGGCTGCAGCTTTAACGCCTTATCCCAAACATTCTTGCCCTACAACCCTAGAAGGTTCCGTCGTTCTACCCGGCCGGGCCCGGAAACCTATAAATCCATCACATGTAAACCTACCTACGTGCTTATTGCAGCAAGGAAGCCACGTAAAGAACCTCAAAGCAGAGGTTTTTTAGCGGGTCTTCAGGTAGGAGGTAAGCGAAAGCAGTGGCCTTCGACGCCGCCGAAAACGCATAAGATGCGCTTTGCCAGGCGACATTGTCCCACAGAGCTTGTCAGGCAAGGGACAGGGCCGAAAGATTCCTGCAGTCAAGGTCTTAAGGTCCAGGGGCCCAGGGCAGTAAGCACAGCCTAAACCAAAACCCCACAATTTTCAGGATTTATGACTTCCAAGCAAAAAGTCCAAAGAGTACACTTTACTCCAAGCAGATGCGCACAAAGAGTCCATGGCCTTGGCCATTGTGGGTTTTGGGTTTAGGGATAGTGGGTTGTTTCATTTACTCGATAACACAAGTATTTCACAAGAAGCACAGAACTGCCCCAACCCAGAGTGCGCTCTGTTGGAAAG
>CAJNDV010006358.1:76004-90374 GCA_905221635.1 Symbiodinium sp. CCMP2456 | reverse complement strand
AATTGGGTACTTGGGTTTCGGATAGTGGCTTTGTAAGTTAGCACTTAAGATTACATGACTACTATTAATCTTGCTCAGGTTATCATGCTCGATAGTAGGCCGCATGGTCCGAGCTTCTGCAGGAGTCAGTCTAGGGCCATGGGGTTCTGGGTTTAGGGTTTAGGNNAGGGTTTAGGGTTTCGGGGTTTGGAGTTTAGGGTTCTATATGGGTTTATTAGTTATTGAAGTGGTGGGACTCTTAAGGTCTTGTCCTGCCACTTCCTGGTCCAATCATCTTGGGCAGCCTGGTTGCCCACATGGCCATGGTAGGTTGTCAATGTTATAGGTAGCGTAAGTGGTGCTATATGTATTCTAAATATAATTACAGCTACCTTGCTTATAACCCTAGTTGCTAGGTCCCCTGGTGCTGAAAAGCGCCCTCTGCAATGGCATATCAGCCCATCACGAATCCGAAATTGAGTTTAGGGTGTAGGGGTAAAATTATGAAATGAAAGGGATCCCAATGAAACCTTCTATTTTGGGGTCCATATAAATACATAAATAGAAATAAATACATACATAAATAAATAAGTAAGTAAATAAATAAATAAATATATGTATATATGTATGTGTATATATATATATATATATATTTCTACATATATATATATATAGATATGATATAGGATCTTCATGTTCGCGGCCCTTCATATTCCGAAGCTCCGAAGCACCACAGTTGCAAACAACGCCAGCCTCCGAAGCCGTGTGTTCGTCACATCCTGCAGCAGGCAGGCGACGCGAAGTAACCTTATTATCACGACCTCGCGAGATAGATTCTATGAGGTTCAGATGGTGCTGAGAGACCCTAACGAAACATTACATTGAAGCTCACCGCGACCTGAACCCTACATGAACAGAAAACCTACACTTTGTAGGGCTGCGGTACCCAAACCAAATAATGTAGAAAGTGTAGGAGCCGGACAAACAAGTAGCTTCTGCTCGCATTAAGGGTGTATGTACGCCCGAACCCTTGTCCAACGAGAAGAAGTGAAGATTCTTATCAGCCCTTCTGTTGAAGCTTCCCTTCAGCCAGAACCTTCTTGGGACCCTTAAATAGGGCTATGTGGCACAAACTTATAGGTATTTATAGGTTTAATAGAGGGTATGCAGGGCCTAGGAGCATGGTGAAAGAACAGTTTCTCATGCTGAGAGGGATCATACATGTGATCGTGCAGACTGGGTACTAAACTTGAAGGGTTGCTCACAATGCTACTCAGGAAACGCCCACACCAAGCCTCTGCGCTCAGTTGTTGAAGCTGAATAACCCAGAGAGCCCAATACTCCTTAACTAAGGAATACACCTTAAATCACAATAATAAGCCCCCTATAATTTAAGGTATATTCCTTAATTAAGGGGTATTGGGGTCTCTTGGAACGTGACCTGGGTCTCTAGGATGCCAGAGGATCGCATGGCATGAAGATCCTGCTTCTAAGGTTCTGTGTTACAGAAGAGAATACGGCCAGCGTTCAGGGATCCACTTTAGGCTTTAGGGTGAGGGTCACGACATGTCAAAACTACATCCATGCCTCTACATCACTGCAGCCCGCTGCTTGACCTTCACTTCAACACCAAACAGAACTTGATGCACCCACACCCAACAACCAGAATCCCAGCTAGCCTAAAAACCTAAAACCATACTTTAAAACCCGAACCCCTAAAAAACCCTAAATTACTTTCCTAAATCCTAAGACCCGAACCCCCAAAAACCCCCAAACTTTCCTAAAACCCCTAAGACCCGAACCCCCCCTAAACCCTAAACCCTAAAAAAACAAAACCATCTGCACCTCCAGCCCCCCGGTCGGAGTCGGTGAGTCTTCCTTGGGAGCCCTGGGCGCACACCCCTCTACATCCCCACAACGTCGGGTCTTTCAGGGGGCTTGGGGCTTAGGGGTTTAAGGGTTAGGGTGTAAGGGTTTAGGGTTTAGGGTTTAGGGTTTACGGTTTAAGGCTTAGGTTAGGGGTTTAGGGGTTAGGGTTTGGGGTCACCTCCATGGGTCTGGTTTTTTGTTTCAGAAATTGATGCAAGCTCTCAAAATCACGATTCCTCCAAGGGGCCTTAATGGGTGGTGGGTAATGGCATGGGGCACATGGCATTATCCCAAGGAATAGCATAATAGCATGACAGTGACCGAAATCAGGAGCAACTAAACATAGCTCGGGCAAGGTATCTCAAACAGGCTGAGCCGTAACATGTCATAAACACCGAAATCGCAAAACCTTGCACCCCAAAACTTCAATCTCTGAGTTAAAAACCTAAGATCCTAAGAATCTTTGGCCGCTGGGGTGTTCAGAAGATGCAGCTCCGTTTGGGGACGAACGCCCAAGGAAGGAGCCTCCATCGCGTTTGCTGCGCCGGCTCTTTGTCCTCCAGGGCTTTAGGGTTTAGGGTTTAGGGTTTAGCTTTTTTGAACCCAGACTCTGCCAATCAGCTGGATCCCTAAACCCTAAACCCTAAACCCCAAACCCGAAACCCGAAACCCCAAACCCTAAACCCTAAACCCTAAGCCCTAAACCCCTATTCTCGGGCTCTTTGGGGATTTGGTGTTGGGGGCTTTGCGGGCTAATTGAAAATGCTTAAGTTCGGGGATTCAGTAAGTTGGCCAGAAACAGGGTTGTAGCAAACCGAACTAGGAGTATCCTGCCTCAACCCTCCGCTGATGGTCTACTCTCTTGCATAATCATGGCTTCCTTCCACTGTTGGAGTTCTTTGCAGGCTTCTAGAAGGGTATAAGGGGCCCTAGAAATGGACCCTAGTTTAGAGAACTACTAGTACCCATTGGTTTCGGGTTTAAGGCCAAAGGTCAATCGTGACTATCGAGTGTGGGGCTGAGGAATAGAACAATGGTCTGCCTTCAAAGGCCTTTGAAACAACTCGTTTCCTTTCGGGTCGTAAGAACAACCCCAGAGGGGCCGAGTCAATGTTATCCATATACCTCAAAACAAAGAACCAGCCCCCTAAACCCTATGACAAAACACAAAATCCTTAGCCCGAGGATTCTTCTCCAGATTGAGAAGCTACCAAGCCTAGTAGCAGTAGTAGTAGTAGTAGTAGTAGTAGTAGTAGTCGTATGTCTCATGCCAGAAGTTTGGCAATGCCAGGTTAATGCAAAGTCTGGAAAATGGCTTATCTAGAGCCTGCAGGGTTTAGAATCCAGGGTGTACCCAAGGGGTCCTAAGTACCTGTACGGGGGGCGTACTTACCCGAACCATAACAGTAATTTCTACCACAGAAACCTTAATCTCTACTATCAAACCCTATACCCTAAACCCCTAAACTAGGTGCTTAGGGCACTTTGAGGCTCTAGGGTTTTGGGTTTTAGGGCGGCTAGTGACAAGGCTTTCATATGTATTGAAAAATCCATGCATATCCCGATTGCTGGACCCTAAACCCGTGGATCTCGTCTGATAATTAACGCGAAGATTGACAATAAGGGCACCCGTTTTCCTATCATGCATATAACAAGGAGACCTCGAAATCAAAGGACCCAGGGGTACTCATGGGGGATCTAGACACCATAAAACCCCGCACCTCTAAAACCCAAAAAACCTCCAATGTAGAACCCTTAAGGAAATCTTTCCAAAATCAAAGTTATAGAACCCATGTAGAACCCTTAAGGAAACCTTGTAATAAAACCAAGGTATATAACCCAGAGGGGCCTCGAAGCGGGCAGCGAAGTCGTCGGCAGGACGGGCAAACGTCCGGGAACTTGGCGCAGGCGGTACTCCAAGCCTTCTAAGCATCCACGAAACAGTGTTTAGGAGAAAAATGGAAATTGAAGAATACATGCCTATATATATATATGTATATTCATTTGTTTGTTTATATTTATATCACATAGTCTGCATGCATACCGGTTTGTCTATCTATCTGTCTGTCTGTCTGTCTGTCTGTCTGTCTGTCTGTCTGTCTGTCTGTCTGTTCGTCTCTCTGCCCGTCTCTCTGTCTATCTGTCAGATGTCTATCTGCCTGGTTATCTGTCTACCTACCGATCCATCCATCTACCTATCCCACCCTCCATACAAAACCTCTAACAAAAAAGGATCCGATCGTCTTCACCAAGTTGTAGCACTTTTCGGCAGTCTAGTCTCAGGATCCAGTCTGGGTCAGCAAGGCCACCTCAACCACCTAAAGGGCTTTCGCAGCAGGCCTGCACCAAGGATCAATCCCAAAGACACCCCAAACCCACAGCTGTATAGGGTTTAGGGTTTAGGGTTTAGGGTTTATACCCTAAGCCCCAAAACCCTAAAGAATAGGTTTCCCCCTATCTGCAGAACCCTATAGCGTCTGTGGTGCAGCCAAAGTGTAGACTGTACAACGTTATAAGACAGGGGCCTTAATACATGGATTAGGGTTTTGGGGTATAGTATAGTACGACTATGAGGGGATAGTATTACCAATTGATCAGAACCCTTAAGAATCCTCAAGCCTAGAGTCTTGAACTACTTAAAGCCCTCAGTGTGAACCCCTGGGCGCCGCGCCCCCAGTTTGAAGAGTTCTCGGGCCTCAAAAAGATCGTGGATGAGGCTGGAGTGCGGTTCCGAAATACAGGATTTACGGCTTAGCAATTATTAGCCCTAAACCCTGAACCCTATTAGGGTTCAGGGTGAGCTAGGACTTAGCGTTCATTGGGGTTCATATACCCTACCTATAGTCTCCATTGTAGTTCCTTTTTGGGGATACCTTATAAAATCCTTAATATAAAATAAGGGGTTAAACCAACAAAGGAACTACAATGGAGACTATAGGTAGCACCTGCATGGGAATCCGAAGAAGGTGCCTCGAACCATCGTTCGGCTCTTTATTCGGAGGGACCTCCGAGCCCAAAACCCTAAACCCTAAGCCCCAAACCCTAAACCAACCCTAAACCCTAAACCCTAAACCCTAAACCCTAAACCCTAAACCCCTAAATCCTGAACCATGAAGGATTATCGTATGGTTCAGGGTTTGAGATGGCTTGAGTGGTCTAGGGCTTTGGGTTGAGGCCTCGAAGGATCTTGGGGTCTCAGCAACAGACATGTGGGAGTTTTTCTGAACATCATGGGTACCTTAATTTTGGGGTCCTTATAGTAAGGATCCTACTGTTTAGGGTACTATATGAGGGTCCCCTATTTTTCGGAAAAACCCATGTGTGTTTCGAACGACGAAGACGTTAAAGCTGTGCGACAACACCCTGCAAGCGCTCTAAATTAGGGTCCCTGTTGCTTTCCCAAAAATAGTACGGCACCCTTATGAAAAGGACCCTTAAAAGGAACCCCAATTTAGAGAATTACCCAAATGCCTTAAAGTCCTTATTCATCTGGTACGAATTTAGGGGTTTAAGGTTTGGGGCTATGAACCCTTACATAACCCTATCGCGTCCGTTGTAGAACCTTCCAGCACTTGCTCTTGCAACCGAGTGGGAGCTGCGCAGGAAGTATCAGGCTTTTCGCGAAACAGCCGCCAACATTCGACTTGCACAGAAGAGCAAGAAGGCTAATGTAGGGGCCTTAATAATTAGACTAGGGTTTTGGGGTCCACTATACTGTAAATATAATAAGGAACCCCCAAAAAAATACTATTGGTAATTATTTAGGCTTCTATAGTATAGAGTTTAAGTTTCTTTTTTACCAGACGCAAGGCTGTGATGGATTCAGGCCATGTTTAGGGTTTAGGGTTTATAGGGTTCAGGGTTTAGGGTTTAGGGTTTAGGGGTTTAGGGGTTTAGGGGTTCAGGGGTTTAGGGTTTAGGGTTTAGGGTGCAGGAGCAAGTCACTTCGAAACGATAACACTCTGGACTGGCTTGACTGGCTGATGGAGCCACACGAGAATCACTCCCCGGCTGCCAATGTACTGAGGCCTTCATAATTGGAAAAGGCTTTCGGGGTGGATGATAGTACCTAAGCCCTAAACCATAAACCCTAAACCCTAAACCATAAACCCTAAACCCTAAACCCTCTAGTACTCTAATCAGAATAAGGAATCCCTAAGTGTAGTATCATAATAAGGATGCCCTGAGGGTACTATCATTATAAGGATTCCCTAAGGGTAGTACCACAATAAGGATTCCTCCTAGGGTAGCACCATAATTAATAAGGATTCCCTAATGGTAGTCTTACCAACTATTTTGGTCACCATGCTTTCATCTAAGTTCGGGAGCTGGGGGTCTGTAGTAGAGAACGACCGAGCCCGCGACGGCGGGGTGCACATGCCGAAGACAGCGGCCTCATGAGAAGGAAGATGCGTCCGAAGTACCGTGTCCGAGGTACACCAAGGGCAACACCATTAATCTATAGAGCCCTAGAGCCCGTAACCCCTAAACCCTAAACCTTAAACCCTAGAGCCTTAAACCCCTACCCTAAACCCCTGAACCCCTGAACCCCTGAACCCCTAAACCTTCAACCCTAGAGCCTTAAACCCCTAGGCTCTAAACCTATGAATTCAGGACTTGTGGCTTCCGAGGCAGGGTCCCTAACAGAGGTCCCGCATTCGAGTTATTGGGCAAGGTACATTTCGAATAGCTGAGGAAGCCTCAGAGAACTTTGTACTCTACTAGGCTAGACTAGACTGGACTAGAGTGGAACAGACTAGACTATCCTGTAGGAACTGTGCATCTCGCGCCTCTTAGGTTTAGGCTTCGCCGGCTTGCACGAATCAGGAGCTCTGTTTTGGGGCAGCTCTGCTGCATGCTTGATGCCCAGCATCCCTAAACCATCACCTAGCGGATGAGCCTTTGCAATCCACATGACAGTCCCAAGACAAATGTAAGCGCGGTTGTCTCATTGAAAACCCTGAGAGTTCTATGGGGTTCCGTACGGGTACTAGAAGAGTGATGCAAAGGCACGATGATGGATCGATAGGGCTCCATAATATGACTATAATGGTTCGGATAAGGCTCTATAATATAGTATAACAGTATAACTATAATGGATCGATAAGGTTTTATATAAATGCCCCATGAGCGTTCCAGCACCCTCAAGGTGCACTCAAAACAAGCCACCCGTTACGCCTCGATGTCTGGCTAACACTCCCAACTAATTAAACCCTAAACCCTAAACCCTAAACCTCAAACCCGAAACCCTAAACCGGAACAAACCCATGCACAAACCCGAAACCCTTGAGCCCTCACCGGGATATTCTGGAACATAACCCTAAGGGTCCATGTGCCCAAAGCGTATATACTTTGGCCCCAATGTATCTATATCGGGACTACTTTAAGGCCAAAGTATATACTATTTGGGTACATCACCCTTAGGGTAATCAAAGACTTCTCAATGCTAAATCCCAACTTAACATCACAGCTGCACCCCCCCCCCCGCCCGCCCCCCAAACCCTAAACCGCCCAAACCCTAAACCCGCAGCTTCCGATGCGAAGCCCGCAAGGAGATCATGGCTTCGCCCAGAAACAACTCCTCAGGAGCAAAGGGGCCCCCCCAAGAACCTACCCGGAGCCTTCCTGGGGTGTATGGTCCCAAACAATGGGTTTAGGGTTTAGGGGTATATGGTCCCAAACAATGGGTACTTAAGGGTCTGATATAGGGTAGATGGAGGGTTTAGGTATCTCCTTACCTCATCGCGACTCTCAACAAAACCTCTCCGCCATTCTTTCTAGTCCAAAGCCTCTAAACAGGCATTGCAAGGCCTGTGAAGCCTGTACCGCCGCTGCTGCGGCGATGGATGCCATGGCCTTCCAATCAGCACGCAGCTCCCATGAACAGTAATTACCCTAAGGGTCCATGTACCCAAATAGTATATACTTTGGCCTTAAAGTAATTAGTCCCTATATAGATACATTGGGGCCAAAGTATATACGCTTTGGGTACATGGACCCTTAGGGTTATAAACACCTAAGCTCTGAACCCTGATCGAGACAAACCGAAAATATAGCTCCAGCGCTGCTTCGCGGCCGGGGTTGTCTGGTCTGAGGTCGAAGGTGTTAGGTGCTATGCTTTAGGGATTTAGGCTACCCTAAACTCCTAGGTTCCTGAGTGACCCCTGAATAATAAGTATAAGGGTACCCTTTCTCCGGTTATTCAGTTTTAATAAACGAGCCAGACAATAGAAAAGGGCAAAAGGGTACTACTCAGGAACCTAGACTATAAGCCCGAAAGTGTTTCGGGTTGGGGGATTTAGGCCACGCTCTGCCAGCTGCTGAATGCACATGAACTTGCTACACGAGTGGGCAGAAGTGCCGGATTGTTCAGTGTCCATTCCTCTGAATGCGGCTCTGAAGACTCAAAAAAAAACATCAGACCATCTCAAAGCTTGATGTGCTGATCCAGCTTCGCGGACAATCATTGTAGTCGAGGTGATGCTCCCAACACGGTGGTGTATCGTTGGGCACGCCGGCAAGCAAGCAAGCAAGCAAGGAACCCCAAAACGCCAGAACCACCACGAACAAAGCAAGAGTCAAACTCCAACAGTAGAAGCCACCCTAAACCCTAAACCCAAAACCCTAAACCGTGGTTCTGAGAAGCAGCAGCCATGCAGCAGCAATGCAGCTCAACGATCCCCACGCCTGTGTGAGATCTGCGAGTGGCAACGGGCCTGAGTGCGGACGCTTTCGAGAAGAGCAACTTCTCGGGCAGCTCTTTGCTTTCAGCTGATTGCTTCGGCTCTGCTGTGCTTAATTAGAATAGGGTTTTGGGCTCCGTTATCGTATAAATGTAGTAAGGAACCCTAAGGAATCATATTGGTAAATACCTAGGCTTCTATATTAGAAGGGTCCAGAATCAGTAGGGTTTTTGATGCACAGGCTTTGGCTTTTCCTTTCATCTTGCAATCACAAAACCTAAGCTGCACCCCACTTCCTGCTACATGGAACCCCGAGCTCTGTTTCCTAGAGGTGCAAATAAGAAGACAACAAAATCGAACGTAGAACCCGCTAAGTTTCTTTGGTAGGCCGTCTGAACCCTAAACCCTCTGCTAAAGAACTGGGGTGGATCACAAATCGACTCCAACCAACAAACACCCTCAACCCTACACCCGAAACCCCTAAACCCCTTAACCCTAAACCCTAAAACTCCATGAGGTAAACTCGCTGGGAGCTTGGCTGGCCCCATTCCGGTCACCCTTACCTGAGACACATGGCTCGGCTTCTGCCTGGGGTTTTGGGGTTTTGGGGTTTAAGGTTAGGGGTTTGGGGAGGGTTTAGGGGTTTAGGGGTTTAGGGTTTAGGGGTTTAGGGGTTTAGGGCCGTTTTGGGTCCAGGCTTGAGGGTTCAGAAACTTCAAACTCAGAGAGGCAGTGATGAGTCAACTTCGCCCCATGAGTGATGTTCGTCCCGCACCTCGAAACAAAACATGTAGTTCTGAGACCCGAAACCCTAAAACCTAAACACCATGTGCTTGATACCTCAAGACAAGACATGAAGCCTGCATGGAGATTTCCCTGGTCTGGACCTCGATAATACAAGGTTCAAAAGTCTCTGAAAGGTTGGGGATTACTTAGAAGAGCATGAGCAGAAAGTTGCGTGTGCATGGATGTATGTATGTACGTATGTAAGTATGTATATATGTATGTATATATGTATGTATGTATGTATGTATGTATGTATGTATGTATGTATGTATGTATGTATGTATGTACGCATGTATGAATGAATGAGTGAATGAATGAATGTATGGATGTATGCATGTATGCATGTATGCATGTATGCATGTATGCATGTATGTATGTACGCATGTACGTATGTATGTATGTATGTATGTATGTATGTATGTATGTAGGTAGGTATGTATGTACTGTATGTACTGTATGTAAGTATACATGTATGTATGTATGCATGCATGCATGCATGCATGTATGTATGTATGCATGTATGCATGTATGTACGTATGTACGTACAAATATGCGTGTATATATGTACATCCAGAGATGTGTGTTTGTATATATATATATATGCACATGTGTACAGATAGGTAGATAGATAGACAGATGTATAGATGTATAGATAGATAAGTGATAGATAGATAGATAGATAGATAGATAGATAGACGGATAGACAGACAGATAGATAGACAGATAGATAGATAGATAGGTAGTTAGATAGATAGATAGATAGATAGACAGGCAGATACACAGATAGAAAGATAGACCGATTGGTAGATAGATCGATACATATGCTAAACTCCCTAGCTGACGGGTCAGATTGTAGTAAAATCCAAAACGTTCGAAACAGCAGTATGCTCATGCACGCCAAACGACGTATGGAGAGTCCCGGAACAAACCATGCTTAATCCATGTTCCAGCTTGTTCAGCTTGTTCAACTCTTTGGTATCCCTTAAACCTTACACCCTAAACCCTCTATTCTTTACAGTAGAAGCCCAAAAGTTGGAAACCCAATAGCCTCAATCCTTAAGAGTAATGTATAGGGAATCCCAGCACTATTCGTCCCTAATCCGGTTTCCAACTTTTTTGGCGTTTACTATAAACCCCAAAACCCTGAAGCCCTAAACCCTAAACCCTAAACCCTAAGCCCTAAACCCTAAACACTCAGGTCTAAGACTCCTTCACCCTCTCCCGTTGCCCTGGCAGGCCTGGGGTGGCTACCTGGCGCAGGGCCCAAGGCTCAGCTCAACACTTGATATAGGGGCCTTAATAATTAAAACAAGGCTTCGGGGTATTTTTTTTTAAGAAAGTCGTCTGATTTTATGAGGAATCCCAAAACAGTATAAGTAACTTTTTTGGATTCCTACGTATAGTATGCTCCTTCTGGGCCTCGGGTCTTGGACTAGAAGCGAGGCCTCAAATGATCGATTTAGGCTTTAGCAATTGGAGCTTCGCGTCTTGGGTTGGGATGCTTTGCTATGGGCGTTGGTATTGCTTCAAGGGTTTGGGCTCTTGCAAGGTCCCTAAACCCTAAACCCTAAACGTCTCCGAATCTGTTCAAGTGCTGGGCCATACAACCAGTTCTCGCACTAGGAAGGGCCAGATCTTCAGAGATGTTCGGAATCCTGAAACCCTGCCTTCTTTTCGAGGGTTTAGGGTTTAGGGTTTTGGGGTTTAGGGTTTAGGGTTTAGGGTTTTTGGGTTTAGGGTTTTGGTTTAGGGTTTAGGGGGGTTTAGGGTTTAAGGTTTACTTAAACCCAAAAATTACTAAACCCCTGAAGCCTAAAACTCTTAACCCTATCAAGAAGCCCCAGCCGGAACGCTCTAACGCACACCCGAAGCTCCCATGCAAGACCTAAGGCGGTCTGCCTTCTTTTCTAGGGTTTAGGGTTTAGTTAGCCCTAACCCCCCAGGTACCTACTTATCTAGGGTACTAGAGCCCCTAGGGCCCTATATAGTAGGTACCTGGGGGGTTAGGGTAGGGTTCACGGATTCGAAACGTCAATGATGTCAATCATCTGCAGAAGCATCCGGAGATCTGCCCCGATGGTTTGGAGATCAAAGCTACAGAAGATGCCCTGTCCCCGAACGGCTGTGTCCTGCGCTGTACTACGCACCTGAATCCAATCCCCGTTTAAATGCCCGGAACCCACACTCTGAACCCTAAAAAACTTGAGCTTCAAAACCCGAATGCATAATCCCTAACCCCTAAAACCCTAAACCCTAAACCCTAAACCCTAAACCCTAAACCCTAAACCCTAACCGTCTGAACTCTTAAACTTGAGCTTCAACACCCGAACGCACAAAACCGCTCAACTCGTGCTCGAACGGCCGGAGTAACCAGAGCTGGAACGGCCCCTGTGCCGTCCTGGTACAAGAAAGGCTACCACGGAGACATGGCAGCAGTCTTGCGGGTTGGGGCTTCGTGGCTTTTGAATTTGGGTTTAGGGTTTTGGGTTTTGGGTTTAGGGTTTAGGGTGTGTCCGGTGAAGCATGTGGAGTAAAAGAGGGGTTCGGAGGATTCAGGGCCTAGGGCTCAGGGCAACTATTGGCTTTAGAAACCTTGTACCCCAAAGGGCATTTAGGGTTTAAGGGTTTAGGGTTTAGGGTTTAGAGTTAACCCTAAACGCCTCGGCTTTTCCAGATGCTATGCGGCTGCGTACGACAGGCTTCGTAGGCTGCTTGCCTGGCTCATCGCTGAAAGATTGGAGGCGACTCATCCACCCAATACTGACCAATATAGGGGCCTGAATAATTAAATTACCTATATTATTATATTTTTGGGGGGTTCCTGATTCTATTTGGAATATAATCTACCCCAAAACCCTATTCTGATTATGAAGGCCCCTATACTCGCCGCAGCACATCCCGGCGCGTCCGAGGGTCTCCTTCGTCAGCCGACATCTTCTTCTCCAGCTCGGAGAGGGTGAGCCACTTTTCACCCCTCAAACCCAAAACCCTAACTCCTAAACCCAAAACACAGAACCCTGAACCTTAAACCCAAAACCCTAACTCCTAAACCCAAGACACAAAACCCCGAACCTTAAACCCAAAACCCGAACTCCTAAACCCAAAACACAAAACCCTGAACCTTAAACCCAAAACCCTAACTCCTAAACCCTAAACCCTAAAACCCCTCTCCTCGTCAAGCTGGCCGTCTGGCCAGCAATGATGTAATATAGGGGCCTTAATGTTTAAAATAGGGTCCTGGGGCCCATGGTACTAGAATCATAATAAGGAACCCCCAAAATAATATAGGTACGTATTTAGGCCCCTACATAAAACGGATCGAGGTTTTGCTCCAGTCGGCGCTTGCCTGGACCCAAAAATCGAAAACAAAATAGTGCAGGCATGCCAAGCCTCGATATCGATGAACAAATCCGCTTATTCCGTTTATTGCTTAAGTTAAGGTTTTTAGGTGTAGGGTTCAGGGCTGGCCATGGGACATGCTCTTACATCAAGCGCTGCAACTAGCACGGAGAAAAAGCAGGAACGCCGGTCGGAGCAGCAGATTAACGCTGAGGGCTCCGTGTTACTACGCTTGTAAGTTTCATCCGCAGTGGAAAAGACATCAATCTGGTTCCCTCCCTCAGACTACTTTCGGCAGGCATCTACTCTCGGGGGGCTTACTGATTAGAATCGGTTTTTATGGGAGTATTATAGTAAGATTGCCTGGAGGACGATAACGGGCTACTGTTATTATACTATTACTAAGCTCTTACTATATTTCTACTTTACTATGAACTTATTGCTCTCTCTATATACATATCTATGTATTACTACATTACTTTTATGCTACAATATAACTACTACTACTACTACTACTACTACTACTACTGCAGGCTGAAGCATCAGGCTTTGGCCACCGATAGTGGGCCTAGGACTGCGAGGCTGGGATTTGGATTTTTCGGCTTTCAAGGCTTAGGGTTTAGGGCTTAGGGCTTCGGGTTTAGGGCTTAGGGCTTGGGGCTTGGGGCTTGGGGCTTAGGGCGTAGGGTTTCGGGTTTAGGGCTTAGGGTTTAGGGCTTAGGACTGAGGGCTTAGGATTCAGGGCGTAGGATTCAGGGAATATAATTCGGGACACCGAGTTCAACCCTACAGTTCCCTGAACGGCTTTTCATTTGATCCTGGCTTTGGGGGCTTCTGTGTGTCAGGCGTAACGTTTAGAATTAACAACCAACCGGCTCTGGGGATATTTGGCTGCATGTACTGGCATACATAGAGCTTTGGGTTTAAGGTTTAGGGTTTAGGGGCATGTACTGGCATACATAGAGCTTTGGATTTAGGGTTTAGGGTTTAGGGGCATGTACTGGCATACATAGAGCTTTGGGGCAGTGTGCACTATACTGGGAATCATGACACAAATGTTCGAGGCACCGGCCCTGAAACCAGGAACTGGGCAGCCAGTGAGATTCCAAGGTTCAGGATTCCACATGGGTAGTTGTCAAATTATGGTCACTTTTGGGGTACCCTAAAGAATGGGTGCCGTATTAAGTAAGGACCCTAAAAGGGACCCTATTTTAGAGAACAGCCCACGTGGATGGCTGTCATTTGTGGCAAGCCCCACATCCCGCGTGCGAAGGCACCCACAAACCCTAATGTAGGGGGCCTTAATAGTTAGAATAAATAAAAGGGGCTCCCTAGTATAATTATAGTACCATATACTCCAAACCCTAATGTAGGGGGCCTTAATAATTAGAATAGATAAAAGGGCCTCCCTGGTATAATTATAGTATCATATACTCCCAACCCTATTCTAATCATTAACGCCCCTAGATGGGTGTTTCCGAAAATAGGGGACCGTAATATAGTACCCTAAATAGTAGGATCCTTATTATAAGGACCCCAAAACAAGGTACTCCTAATTTTCGGAAACTCCCATATTAACCCTAAACCCTACATGCGAAACCTTAGGAAAAGCCCAATAGAAGCGCTCCTCCTCTCGTGGGGGCGGCCGACGCAAGTCCTCGCAGAAGCCGGGGAAGATCTTCGGGTTCAGGGCTCATGGCTTTAGGGTTTAGGG
>CAJNDV010006358.1:46191-75855 GCA_905221635.1 Symbiodinium sp. CCMP2456 | reverse complement strand
TTTAGGGTTTAGGGCTCATGGCTTCGTGCAAAGTATCCCACAGTAGACTGGGGTCCCAGATAAGGGCCCTCTTTCTAGATTCTAGATGCTCTCGGGGGTCTGGTTTAAATATGCTCAGTGTCTAGAATTCCTGAGTGACCCCTTAATAACAAAGGGTACCCTTTTCCCTGTTTGAATAAAGAAACCCGACAATAAACAAGTGCAAAAGGGTACTACTCAGGAAGTTGGAACATTAATATCCTTATGCCCTTAAGGTAAAGTATAGGGGATCCTAGCACCAATCCTCCTAAACCCATGTTCCAACTTTCCGGGGTTCACTGTAAGTATGTTCAGTGTTCAGGGGTTTAGATTCCTTTGGCTTTGTTGAGGGATCGGAGCTCAGAGCCCGAAATTGACGTACACGAAAAAGCAAAACCCCCGAGAGGGGGAAGTTGTGGTAGTATGGGGGGCCTTAATAATTAGAATAGGGTTTGCGGGGCCCATTATGCTACAATTATTGTCTATCGTTGGGTTGAACTTCCCTGCTGACCTCATCCACGCCAGACTGACTAGGAAGGGGTAAATCGAAGGCATTGGGGTTCTCGCTGTCCGCCATATGCCGATTCCTTAACCGGGATCTCAATAGACCCTCCGTGGTTGCGAAACCATGAGCGCTCACACCGGGCACCTATTTTTTCACCACACAAAACACGTCAGCTGTTGTTTACCAGCTCGGTGTCTACTGCTTGTACCTTGAAACAAGTTGTGAAGCCCTCCACGTTGAGCCGTGCGCTTCATCAGTACATGGAGTTGTGCATCCAGCTGTACAAACACCACTCTGGAATTCTACACTCCTCCTTGGATCTGCCGACAGGCAAGATCCACACTTCTTCAAAAGTTTCTGCCCTTTAGACAGTACTGGCAAACTGCCTTGGCATTGACAACACCGGCTCTCCTAAGACCACGGCACTCTTGATCCCTGTGAACACAATCACCCCTTCCAGAAATGTAGACATACTCTCCAGGATCTAACACAACCACAGGATCTGTCTGCGTGGCCTGAGAAACTGCCGTTGTGCTACTTGTGCCTGGTTTCCCAACCGGAAAGTCATGCTTCAACCCACCTTGTCCTTTAGGCCTGGGAGGCTCTGCGGGTGACAGGACTTGGTACCCCTGCTGGGCACTGCTAACCGAAGGATTAGTCGGACGGGAAGGTAAGGGACCTCCAACAAAGTCCGCAGGCTGCAATGCATACGTGGCCGGAGCACGCCCAACATCACCTGCAACTGGCACATGCATGTTCAGATCGCCGTAAACGACCGTAGGACTGCTCCCAGCCGATGCATCGCACTCATAGTGGTACTCTGGCAGGCATTTGTTCTTGCCCTTTCGTCTTCTGGTTACCCCTTCATCACCTGTAGGGCTCTCACTGAGGGCACTGTCGATGGCCGCAGCGACACGCTCCTGTAGCTGCCTGTTCCTTCTCTCCTGCCTTTGAGTGGTTACTGCACGAATCTTGGGACCTTCATCGTTCCTTCTTCGGCAAGGAGCACCACTTGCTTCCCAAACAAACAGGGTTGACAACACCACGAGGAGGGTGAGAGCTGCAAGTTCCCATGGCCACTCAATCGGAACACCTGTATCACTCTCCTCTTCCAGGTTTGACCCAGCACACAGGCATGCCTGCAACATTCCCAGGAGAGTAGTTAGGCACGTTGGAGTTGGAGAAGAGGATGCAACAGACCTGATCCTCGCCGATCCTTCTTCTTCCTCTTCCTCCGGGGCGTCCCTTCCATTCCCTAGATGTAGTAAGCGACACAGAAACCGCGATCGAACCGATGACAGCACCTTTGTCAACAGGTCCGCCTTCTGCCACTGCCCAGGACAATGCTTCACCGTCCAACCAGACTGCATCAACTGCTTGATCTTGAACCCCCGTACCTTGAGATGGCGGGTTCTCTGGTTACACGCACCCGAAATGAACGAGATTGAGGCCGTGTTGTCCAGGAGAAGCTCAGCCGTAGTGCAATGCAAACCCAAATCCCCTAACACCGTCATCAGGGATTCGGTGTACATACAGCCCTCCACAGCTTGAATTAGCTCCGATTCACTGGAACTAAGTGCGATCAAAGCCTGACGTGAGGCTTTCCAGAGCACAGCTGCTCCGAACACTTCTATCACGTGTCCTCCAAACGAATGCTGTCCTTGTGGCGAAAACGATGCATCTGTGAATACCCTGACAGGAGGCGCACTGTCATCTGGAAGTAGATGAAGACGAAAGTCTTTGGAGTAGTGAAGGTAGCAGAGGATGCGCCGCCCAATTGCCAAAGCCCCATGTGGGTCCTTCGAAACTCGCGAGCAGAGAACGGTCGTGGCGAAACAAATGTCGATGCGGCTTCGTTGCGCAAGCCACAGACATTCGCCGGCAACCTTCTGGGCCGCCCGAGTAGTAGCCTCATCGAACGGCTGAATCTCGGCCCCCTCGTTCATCAAGAGCTCCCTTGGGCACACGATCCTCGACTTGTCACCTTCCTTCAACCCATACGCCCTCACCAACTCATCCACATAAGCCTCCTGGTCAAGGCTGAAATGGCCATCCTCATAACCATGCAGCTGCATTCCCAAGAATCTCACTGGGACTCCCGGGGAAGCCTCACTCAGCCCATCTGTCTCCCAACCTGCCACATCCAGCAACCACTGATGCAAGGCCCCGGCTGTTTTACGATCACTGAGGATGAGGAAGTCGTCGACATAGGTCACCAGATAGCCCTGCAAAGTAGATCCCTTCATGATTCTCCAGATGGATGGATCGGATCTGCCCTGCTCCAAATGACAGCCCAGAAATTCCGCTGTAGTGAGCCGAGCATGTCTGTGATCTGACCACCAAGCTGGTGCTTCTTTGAAGCCATACAACACCATACCCAGTGAGTAGTACTCATCCGCTTGGGCCAGTCCTAAATCTACCAGCCACCGGGGTGGGCGTAGTAGATACCTGGATGCTGCATGCTTTGGGATCGGGGTCTGGGTGAAGGCAGACTTTATGTCCGTGGTGAAGGCCGACCACCGGTGCCTTGAGGCCAGCGCAAGTGCTGCCCGCACCAGCTCTGCTGGAGCTCCCGCTGCATACAGGGAATCTGCATCTACGTGCGTGGCCTGGTTGCCACATCCAACCAGTCTGCATTTCCTCTTGAACAAACCTTCATCGGGCCCCCCCTGGTGCCTTTGCCGTAAACACACCCTTCAAGGAAATTACGGAAGTATCGGGATTGGCCATCATCGCCTTTGCCTCCTTCCCGAAGTGGCTCACCAACACCCCTTGCCCTTTCAACGACTTAAGTTCTTTCTCAATGGCCGGGCGCCATCGATCCAGATGGGATCTGACCTCTTCTTGTGATGCTGTGTGCGTCACACTCAGGGGTTCTGACAAACTGCTCAAAAGTCCTTCAAGGTTTTGCGTTGTTGTTGCCTCGGTCTTGAACACAGCCGCATTGTCTGCTGGGTTGTCACGCACCGAGTCAGCACGATACTTGATGAAAGTCGGATTGGGAAGAGGGAACGGAAGCCTGGGAACCTCGTCATTGGGAATCACCTCACCTGACCTGCTTGTAGGACCTGTGATTGCCCTCACCTCCGGTGGCCCTGGGCCAGGAGCACGCAAAACAGGATCTTGCATCTCCTCCTGAGGTACCGGCTCATGGATTAGCTCAACCCTGAGGATCACCATTTCCACGACATCTCTGATCATGTCGCGGATTGAAAACATCAGCATTCTGTCTGGGAAAGGGGAGTCATCCACATAACCGTCGTCCGAAAACTCATACACGTAAGCTAACAGGCGCAGCCCATCAGCCGTTGGGAGATACAACTCCGGGTCCCTGCTCCAGTTCCTCTGCTGAAACACCGTGGCCATGAACAGGTGATGGGGAATGGATGCGGACAATGGATCCACAGCTGGATCCTCATCATGGCCCCCCAACACCCTTTGCCAACGCGAAAAACCCCTCTCAAAATCCTCCTCATCCAGCTCACACAAGTCAGCCCATTCCTGGCCTGTCATTCTTGCATACCTGACACTCATGCCTGTGCGACCTGGGGGTGGATTCGAACTACGCCTTGGAGCAGGCAGCCTTTGTGGATTGGGACCCACTAGCTTGCACACTGACGGTACACCTTCAGATCCCAACCGAAAACCGAGGGACTTAAGTGCTTCCTTCTTTTCGCTGGCAAGCTTGGATGACCCTAATGGACTATAACCCGCAATTACCCAGTTGGTGGCTGGCATCAGTGCATGACGTTGCTTGGGGTCAAATGCCACAGCCTCATGACCTAGCTGCAAGACCTGTCCTTGGAACTCCCTTCCATGTGGATCCTGACGGGTTTGTTGCTGGCCTGCACCTGTCTCCTCCTGAGCTTGCGCTTCAAGCCACATTTGTCGAGTGGACACTTGCACGGCATAGTTCTTGGAACCTGGCTCATTCCGGACATCCCTGTGCATGTAAACCTCGTCTGCAACGACAACCATGAGCGAGGACCAACAAGGATCAGTGGTCGGTTCCGCAACATGCCTTCGTAAGTATTCATTCAAGTAACGACAGACACTGGGATGTGCAGCGCTGGCTCGGGTGATCCCGCGGAGGCCTCCGTGACTGTACGCTCTTAAAATCAACGAAAACTCCCAAGGACCCCTGTGCTGTCGCTTTGTGACTCCCACAGTATTTCCAAAGGCCAACTCAAGCAGCCGTCCACAGTCATCCGGGTTGTAGGCTTGTGACTCGATGAGGTCCTCTGCTAACATCTCTGCTGGCAAAGTCACTGTCTTGACTGCCCTTTTCCCGGTAACACGGCGGCTTGGTCCAGCGGGGTTTTTAGGTTCCGAAGGCTCGTCATCAACAGGTTCGGCCTGAAGGGCACTGTCGTCTTCAAACTCAGCTTCTGGATCCACTAGGTCCTCCACACACCTGATATTCTTGGCTACAAGGTAATCTGCCCAAACCTTGGCATGGACCCTTCCTTCTGCAAAACTCTATGCCGGTGCTCTTCGCACGCTAACGCCATCGCGGCCGGCCACTGCTCAACACCTAAACCCGAGGAAGCTAAATGCAACCTTGCCCTAGCTTTAACCCAGCCCACCAGGCGTTCAGCAAGTCCATTCGACTTGGGATCATCACCCTGGGTGAATGATGGCTGGATAAGCTTTGCTTGCAACCAATCCATGGTAGCCTTGGACATCAGCTCCTTTGCTCGGTCGGTGTGAGCCACCTTCACTGGATATCCTAGCCTGTTGCACTCTGTGACCACCTCCTGCAAACCTGCAAGGATCTGCGGACCCTGTCGCGACTTCAAAGGCACCACAAACCTCAACGTTTGGTTGGCCCCCGAAAAAACCATCTTAGACAGCTCTTCATCGAAGGCCTCATCGGTCAAGTTTTCCACCCCTTGTTGATCATCCCAGGGATCACCTTCCTGTGAGGGTTGCGGCAGACTATCATCTCCATCAAGACTAGCACCTCCTGCTTCGGCACCATTCTCATCTGGAACACCATCCACTATCCCATCAACATCGGGGACCTCAAACCACCCAGGCTCAGAACCCTGCTCCTCCTCAGACTCAGAAGTCTCGCCGTCGACTTTGTTGACTGTCCTGGTAGGCTCCAAGTCTGCTTTGAGCCAGCTGGCTTCTGAACTTGCATCATCATCCGGCGGTACCACAGTTTGGCCAGCAGGCAACGGAGTCGGCAAAGGTTTCACGGGAGTGTTCCGATGATGTTTCGTCACCTCTCTTCCTTCCCTCAGCGGAAGGGCTAGCTCGGGGACACGAAGACCTGCCACGAGAGCATATTTGTAGCCACTGCCTTTGTCATCGCGCCCTTTTTCTTTGAACGGCCCTGCCAGATCGAATGCAAGTGCAAACATCTGGGGACACTTGACACGCCTGTGCTGCACTCCCAATGCCCCCGACATGACACACTGAAGACAGTCCTTTCTGAATGGTATGTGGTGTGCAGCAATATGCCTTCTCCACCGCTGACGCTCCTTGTCGCTGAGTTTGGCTCTCTTGGGCACTGGCTCCTCCTGAGCCCCACTGGCATCTCCCTTGACTTCCTCCAAAACCCTGGGCTCAACCTCGGGCAGACCTGTACCTGTGGACCCTGCGCCTTCACTTGACTTATCCACCTTGCTGGGTGAATTCACTGCGCAAGCAACGGGTTGTTCCAAGTCCTCACACCCTGGTTGACCATCGGAATTGGTATGGTCTTCAACAACTACCTCAGAATCCTGATTCAGCTGGGCAGTCGCACATCCAAACAAAGCTAGGCTCACCTCCCGGCGAAACGCCGAGGGCCAAACAGAGTGCCTCGAACCTGTGTCCTTAGTTGTGGCTGGTTGCACTGACCTGATACCGTCAGACGGGAAACCCAGGTTAGAGACTACTGTCATAGGCCGACTATTGAAGGTTGCCTCCTTGACCTCAGCTACATGGAACTGACTGCAGTTGCTCCACTGAGCAAATGGCTTGGCCACTCGGTCCAGCCACGACTGGGTTGCTTCAGAGGCATGCTCACTAAAGGTTTGGCAAAAGGGAACACCTTCACCTTGTGCAATGGAGGCCAAAGTCCACAACCACATGGGCTGCAAAGCGATTAGCGAATCGCTGTCCACCTTTGCTTGCAAACCTGCGTCGTTCGACGGCTTGCCCCAAAAGTCCCTTTCGTCGCGGGCATGAACAGTGTTACCTTCATCTTTAACACCACTCCAAGTGCGCATTGTTGCTTCTGCCACTACACCATTGACTCGTCCTGTGAATGATGCCCATGCTACGGCCTTCCACACATCGGGGGTAAGACGTTCTGAGTCGCTGGTTGAGATGACGACCAACTCAAGTCCTCGTTCCCTGCAGAGCTGCCGCAACACAGGGTCGACAACTCCTGCACCCAGATGCAAAACCCATGACCTTGACTCATGAAGCCTCTTGCGGATGCGCCTGTTGAAGGGAAGACCCTTTAGAAGCTCCCAACCCGAAGCATTCTGGAGGTCCACAGCCAACTGATTAACGATACGGCTTGGGGTGTTTTTCGCAAAGGGACACACCTTCACTAAGGCCACAGAAGACTCATAGCTGCCAGAGCTAACAAAGTCATCCAATACCTTGTCCACTTGCAAACCTTCGGCCGCCTTAAGGTGCGCCTTGACCTTCTTCAAACGACCTGACAGCTCCCCTAGCCTCACGCCTTCCAGCTCCTTGACCAACACGAGAGCCTGTTCCTTGCTCAACTGAGGGCATCCGCTCTTCAAGCTGGTTCGCAAGCGCCCCAACCGAGGATGAACTAGCTGTAGGCCGCCCTTCTTGGACCACCGCACTGAGCACCCCAACTTGTCAACTAGGCATCCCAGTGGCAAGATTGTCTGCGGGGCATGGCCCTCTTCTGTGGCTGGTGCTACCAGGGAACCCCCCGGCGTCTGACGCCATGTCTGACGTTGATCACCGGCCAACGACACCGTGCAAGGCACCAAGTTCTCTTTTTCAACTGATGCATCATCCAACACTGCATGCGTGGCTCCTGAGTCCAGAAGTGCGGTGGGACCTTCATGCTCGAGCTGCGGCTTTATGTTCACTGCTCTAACCCTAGCGCCACCATCCAAAACCCTAGCCTCCAAATCCTCAAGCTGGGCCTGGATCTTGGCTGCAGCTGCCATAGGGGGTTGCTCTGAACCTGTGCCCTGACCAACCTCACCGGTGCCTGGTGATGCTCCAGAACCTGTGGTAGATGCCGCCGAAAACTCACCTTGTGGTACTGCTCCAGACAAGGCCTCACGCAGGACACCTGCGGCATCCGACAGCACCTTTCGCAGACCTGGGTCATTGCCCTTAGCCTTTGGGCTGGGTTCACCTCGCATGGCCTTTGCAGAGCTAGCGCCGTCATCGCGCTTTGCTTGAGAGTTCCCTTGACTGACTGGGCATGCATCTTTTCGATGTCCCTTTCCTCCGCACATCATACATCGATCGGCCCTTTCAGGCTTTGGGATCTGGCTCCAGTCATGAAGGAACCTGCAATCTTTGCCTCGCCTGCAACCTTTCCCCTCATGGAACCATTTGCACAACCTCTTTGGAGACTCTGACGTAGGGGCTGCACCTGGAGCCTTGGCCGCTCTGTTGTCCTTAGCTGACGGGGTAGTTGCTTCTCCTCCGTTGGGTGATCTAGCATCAACCTGGCGGACACCCTTTGTGGTCTCCGGCTTGTTGGCTCCTGATCCACCTGACGAGCCCTCTGCAACCCTTGACACAGCTTCGAGTTCAACAAGAAGATGCTCGTAGTATTCCCCAACCTTACCAACTGTGGGCTGGGTGTCCAAGTGCAGAGATGCTCGCACCAAGTTTATACGGAAGGCAAGACTTGGCAGCGACTTCAGCACGTTACTCGTGATGTTTTCTAGAGCCTGAATGCTCAGCGCTGCGTCGGGCTGCGCACCTCCTAGGTCCGACAACCTCGTCATCCAACGCTTCCAAGTTCTCAACCTGAGGACGGCGTCAATCGCAGAGTCAGCGGGGCGCGGGTGCTGTACCTGCCTCAAAGCCTCAGCCCTCTCTGCAACACCACCCGGCTTGTAGATGATGTACAAACGGCACAACAGGTTCATCACCCCACACACTCTCGCCGACGACAACTCCGTTCGGACACCCTCTGGGCAGCACTGGATGATCAGATGCTCCATCCTGTGTCGCACCCTTGACCATCTTGGATCCCGGTCAATACTGGACTCCGGAATCTTCAGTCGAACCCTGGCTATTGGAGTAGCGGGAACAAACTTGTTGTTGTACCATTCTTGTGCTTCGGCAAGCACGGTCTGCCAGCACTCACCTGACGTGTCTGACAAGTCACTCATCGACGGTCGCACTGCGTGCACCCAATCTGCAAACCCCAACGCTCCCTCCAATGTGGGCGGTGGGAGCTTTACAAGTTCCGTGACTCCTGGCCTGACAACCTCTGGTCCTGGACCTGTGGACCCTGCGCCTTGACCTGGTTTGTGCGACGCAAGATCAGCTACCACATTCTGTAACTGCACTATACCTGAAAGCATGGCGTCCAGGGGACTTCCACTTCCACTCGGTCCTCCCTGAACCATGCCCGGCGCGGCAGCGGAAGGCTTGGGGACACCTATGGACCCTAAACCCGAAGACACTCCCTGCGCCACTCGAGACGCAGGAGGCACTGTAGGTAAACCTGTGGCAGGCACCGCGGCAGGGCTAGACACTGACGGAGCTATGGGGATCGGGCCTAAACCACTAGTGGAAGGAGGAACTGGGGCTCCTGGTGCAGACGGGACAGGAGTCGGAATCCCCTGAGGATCGAGCTGTTCGCTCCTGGCAACTCGATCTGCAAGAGAATATGCAAGTGGAGGGGTCGGCGCTGGGTATGAAAGACCTGAAGGCAATCCTTCGGAAACCATCAACGGCAAAGCCTGAGCCTTTCCATGGCCTTGCTGGACAAACCCCAAAATATTCCTCCGCAACCCACTAAGCAACCCCTTCCCAGCTTGGGAACCAGGCACATCACTACCGGCATCTGCTACTGAGACTGCTTGGCGCAACATCTGGTTCTCTTCCACTAGCAAGGCTACCCTACTCTGCAACTCCGACTGTACAGCCATAAAGGACTTCATCTGTCTTGCCACTTCCGCTTGAATCGCTTCAGCCTGACCTGACTCTGAGCTCGCAGAATGAGGTAATTGCGGAGCTGGCGAACTTGATCCCTCAACTTGATGCTGATCTTCTCGATTTCCATCTGCATAGACGGCGGGGCTTCGGTTTCCATCTCCTGAAGACGTCGCGCCTGTTGAGGGGAGAACAACCCGCCTCCGGAAGCGACCCGCGCCTCCGAGCCGGACTGCTCTCCTTGTTGCACTGAACCCGCCGTGACGTATCCAGTTCCCTGTGTTCCAGCTGAGCCTGTATCCTCCCGAGAAAGGAAGCTTTGCGCGGCGCTAGGTTTGCCAGGCGGCAACACTCCTTGCATCTTTGCAGCCACGTTCGCCATGACACGTCCTGCAGCAGCCCTAAGTGTTCCAACTCCTGTCTCTCCACCAGTCACAGTCCTTTCAGACTCACCGCCAGCTTGCGTTTCCAGCCTCGACACCGGTACTTGAACCTCGTCGTCCATAGACATGGGCCCTGCAGACTGAACGGCCCCATACGTGCCGTTGAGTAACAGCGGAGTTCTCGCATCAGCGATTTGGGCGCCCATAACCTGTCTATCGTTGGGTTGAACTTCCCTGCTGACCTCATCCACGCCAGACTGACTAGGAAGGGGTAAATCGAAGGCATTGGGGTTCTCGCTGTCCGCCATATGCCGATTCCTTAACCGGGATCTCAATAGACCCTCCGTGGTTGCGAAACCATGAGCGCTCACACCGGGCACCTATTTTTTCACCACACAAAACACGTCAGCTGTTGTTTACCAGCTCGGTGTCTACTGCTTGTACCTTGAAACAAGCTGTGAAGCCCTCCACGTTGAGCCGTGCGCTTCATCAGTACATGGAGTTGTGCATCCAGCTGTACAAACACCACTCTGGAATTCTACAATTATAATAAGGGACCGCGAGCCCATTATGATATAATTACAAGAAGGGACCCCAAAAATTGTATAGGTAATTATTTAGGCCCCTATATTACTCTGTGACCGGTTTGGGTGTTCAGGTCCAGCTTGTCGTAGAAACACCATCACCCAAACTGAATGCCATCATTGCACATGATGACGCGAAAGCCGGTCATCAAGGCACAGACGCCAAACACATGACCAACATCCGCTGCGATGCTCTGAAAGAAAGCAATGCAGCAGCTGGTTCAATACTGCAGTGCTGCTACATACTATACTATGCTACACTAACAGTCACCCGAAGACCTATAGATGCCAAGTTCCTGGATTTTGAACGAACAACGCCGACAGCCTGTGCCTGATTCAATCGTTCTTTCCTTCTACCTCGACTCGGGAACCCTAAACCCGCTTCTGAAGCTCGGAGAAGTGTCCTCTGGGCCATGCGCGTGGTTGCAGCGTTCTCCCTCCGAACGCAGCATAGACTTTCAGCTTTTGAAGTTACAGGGTTTCGAAAGCCTTACAGAGCCCTAAACACTGGAGACTGGACGTTTATGCATGCTCTAAGCTGCACATCCAAAGCCTACATCCGCAGGCTAGGTCCGTTAATGGTGTGGGGTTTTGGTGTGTCTTCTTGGGAACGAATCTCTGGGCTTGTAGGTCGTTCGAGAGAACTCGAGGTGGAGGCATTCGGGGAAGTACATTGATGTGCGTGAGGTTCTTCTATTACACTATATCATATCATACCATGTTATATCATATTATATCAATCTGCCAATCAATCAATCTATCTATCTATCTTGCCACATATTATATACATGAATATATAAAAGTATAGATGTGTGTACTATGTTACATGATATTATGGTTATGTTCTATGGTGCGGGCTTCGGGGTTGCAGTGTGTGGAGTTTACACAGCCGGGGCCCGGGTTCTGGATGTGAGGGCAGAGGGCTGAGGCCTCATGGGGAAGCGTCCCATGCACCATTCAACAGTGACAAGAAAGAAGAAGGGAAGGAAACCCGGCAGATGCTAGCCTGTGTCTGCGTGGGAGACATCAACTGCTGAGAAGAAATCTTGCATCAACATACTCCGTCCGCTTGTTGGAGGTGGAGACTGCATGACGTTTCTTGATGGAGGCAGAATGGTGGACAAATGTTATGTGCGGCGTGTTGGCATCATTAAGGTGCCGACAATCAACCCCAACACCAGTAGTATGGGGACCTCAGTAACTAGAGTGAGGTGTTGAGATGTGTTACGATCTAGTCAAGGATAGGTTAAGGTAATGATTGCGTTACAGTGGTTTCTACGTTGCCCCTCAAGCAATCTACTGTAGGCGCCTGAACAAGTAGAATGGGGTTTTGGGGCCCATGAAAGTATAATCCCCCAAAATAGTATAGGTATCTATTGAGGCCCTAAATTCGATCCCGATTATAATATAAATACAATAAGGACCCCGCTCCCCGCCAAAAAAAAAGTATAGGTAGTTATGGAAGCCCCTATTACACCCAAACCCTAAACCCCTAAACCCTAAACCCTTTAACCCTATACTAGCCAGAGTCCTGGAGCTTGTGCCCCAAAACCCTAAACCCTAAACCCTAAACCCTAAACCCCAAAGTCGGAACCTCCATGCACTTAACAACCACAGCAGCAGCCCTGGGGCCGAAACCCTGGGTTTAGAGCTCTGGGGTTGAGGGTTTAGGGTTTGGGGTTTAGGGTTTAGGGATTTGGGTTTTAGGGTCTGGGGTCTAGGGTTTAGGGTTTGGGGTTTAGGGCTCTAGGGTTTGGGGTTTAGGGCTCCAGGGTTTCGGGGGTTTGGGGTTTAGGGTTGGGGGTTAGGGCTCGAAGGTTTAGGGTGCAGCGCCTTATGCACTAATCGCACCTGCCATACTAACGTCCCGCTTAACCGCAAGGCCCTGCTCCCATTGCCTTAAGACAGCGGCCCCGCTCAAAGAAGTGACACATCCTTGGCCGATCGTGCCACGTCCAATGGGAGCGCTTAGGGTTTAGGGTTTAGGGTTTAGGGAGTTCCTTAAAAAGAGACGGTTCACCTTCTTACTCTGACACCTTTCGTAGAAGACCACCATGGCTGCGACGACTGCTTCTTCGATGGCTACGGCGACAGCTGTCTTGATCTAAGGTTAATATACGGGCTTTATAATTTAGAAGAGATGTTTGGATATTGCTGAAAACCCTATGTTACAATGTCCAAGGAGCTCTCTTCTGTATCAAGGATGCAGGGCTCAGGCAGAAGTATTTATGCCTTTAGGGTGCACATTTAGGCCTTTCTAGACTATCCTGCCTAGGCACTGTCGACGCCTAAATCTCAAAGAACGCCGCCAACTTGAAGTGTGCAAACCCGCCGAAATAACAATTCCAACATGTTCTGGAGTTACAGCCGGCATGCTACTCCAAGATGTCGGTCTGCTTACTTCGACCAGGAGCCTTGGGTAGCGCAGACTAGAAGTATATATCCTGCACAAAACAAGTTCGAAGACACGCTCTACTGACTAAGCTCACCCCCTAGTATCCTCTTGTATTACCCCTAAGAGAAGCCTCTAAAGGAACGGCACCCTGTCCTAAGTATGCATCAAAGGTTCAGTGGCTCCGGCTTACAGCCGACCCTGCACAAAGCAACCCTCTTCTTCGAAACTTGATTGCAGCCCGCAGGGCCTATTCTTGGGGCTCCATGTACCGGGGACTGCTTCAAGACCGAAGTACATAGTATAGGGGCCTTAGGAATTAGAATATGGTTTTGGGGGCTCCTTATTATAATGATAGTATAATATACCCCTAAACCCTATTCTAATTATCAAGGCCCCTACATTACTAGTTGGGTACATTGACCCTTACGGTAAGCTACAGCTTATGGTTTCTGGAGCCTCGAACGGTGACCTTGACCAAGGCCTGTCCTTTTTTCCCGGCAGCTTCAAACGAAGGATGGTGGCTCTGTCACCGCCTCCGGTCAGTAATTCCTACTGCCTTTGCTTTGCAAAGGCAAGTTTCGACGAGGTACTTTGAATGTCAGGGGCTGCTAACCCTAAATCCTAAACCCTAAACCCTAAAAAGTGAGGGGCTGCTTGTTGCACGACACAAACAATCCGAGCCTGAAGCCGACCGTCGGCGTTGCGTTTCAGGATGTTTCTGTGTTTAGGGTTTAGGGTCTAGGGTTTAGGGTTTAGGGTTTACTTTGTGCTTGCCCATGTGTGCCTATACATGCTGATAGACTTGTACAGGCGTATATACCCCAACCTCAAGGAGATACCTTGAACAGTACAGCCACCAGTATTCATTGTCTTGATTTATTCAGCCCTAAACTCCTAAACCCTAAACCCCTAAACCCCTAAACCCAAAACCCCTAAACCCCTAAACCCTAAATCCTAACCCCTAAACCCCTAAACCCCTAGCATTAGTCAAAGCCAAAGGCGCCTAAGACCGCAAAGCTCTAGCAAAGACTCTGGGGGTGTAGGTTTTAGGGTTTAGGGCTTAGGGATCAGGTTTTAGGGTTTAGGGATCAGGTTTTGGGTAGGTTTTAGGGTGTAGGATTTAGGGTTTAGCATGAAATTTAGTCTTATTTCAACGCAAGACCGTAAGCTTAAACTGCAACGCATCTTCTGCGATACTCAGCTGCCATGCAGCCCGGCACCGTACAGTCATATCCTTCGGGTCATTCCTGCGAAAAAGCGCCTGAAAGTCAAAGGTACGAAGCACGGTGGGAAGAAACCGCCTTACAGGCCTAACACATCATAAACTCCCGTGTCATTTCAATCGCCACATAAAGGACCACGAAATGAAATTGAAAAAAGGGTTGTGAAACGGGCGGGTGGCGGGTGTCTGGGAGGGCGGGGTTCCATAACTTTTTGCCCCAACAAGCACAACCACTGAAAATCCCCAAAAAGAATAATCATCATCATCAACATCATCATCGTTATCACCATTATCATCATCGCCAATATCATCGTCAGCATCTAGACATTCACAACATTAGTGATGAAAATAGAATCGCCATCAGAAGATCTCTCGTAAATACCAACTTAGGCATATCAACTATAATTTTGGGTCGTGCTCAAAGTAATTGTTCGCATGTTAATCACAACCATATTCACAGTCCTAATAGCACTGTTTATTTCAGGTATAATTAACAACCATGCCAATACAAAGGTGCTGTGATCGCCCCACATTCACAACTCTACGGAGGTCGGCCTCACTGTGCCAGGTCGTCTCGGGGTCTCCTGCAAGGAGGGCCTTTACGATTAAGGGCTTCTGGCAGGCTCCCGGGCTTTAGGGTTTAAGGCTTGGGGTTGAGGCTTTAGGGTTGAGGGGTTTCCTAAACCCTAAACCGTGTTGAGCTTCTCTGATTCAGGGCTCCGCCCAAACACAACTATGCCGGCATCCCCTGTCAGCCTAAAGCAACACCAGGCTAGGTTAGCATCCATCGGGCGGTCTCAATCGCAAGGTGCAAAATCTCACAAGTACGGTGATCCTACAGCAGTCAAACAGTGCACGGACGAGACCTTGTCTGAAATCTGAGTCCTGAATCAGATTGAAGCAAGGGACTGTCCTTGGAAGTCCTTCCCGAAACCCCAAACCGTAAACCCTACACCACTGTTCTCAATGGGTTCAGGTCTTGGGTTTGCGACACCGAGCAATCGGGCGCACAAAAGAAGGCCAGACCAACATGTGTCTCGGCTTGAGATCAGATAGGCATCGTTAAGCCATCTCTCGCTTGATTCTACGTCTCTCTCTTACTGTTTGGGCTGCAGTCAGCTTCCTCTTCAAAAAACCCAGCAAAGACACACGCACATGTCCTTCTCCCACATGCTCTTGATGGGCTTCTCCCCCCGCATGATGCCTTGCATACTGCCAGCAACCGCTTGAACCAGCGGAGTCGACTCCGAAATCTGAACCTCTCTGTCTAAAATGTAGGGGCCTTAAGAATTAGAATAGGGGTCTGGGACCCATTATACTATAATTATATTAAGGAAGCCCCCCAAAATAGTATAGGTATTATTTTAGGCCCCGAATATTACGCCTTCAAACCTAGAACGCACCAACGTGGTTCTCGGCTACACGCATGTTGTTTTGGGATCTCAGATAGGGGAGGTGTTGTCTGAGAAGTACTGGGTTACAGGGATCCACAAAACCGCCACAAGCTTGACAACGACCATTTCGGGGGGGGGGGGTCTGAATAACTAGAATAGGCTTGTGGACTATTTTCTCCTGTAGCTCTAGTAGGAAGCATAAGCTCTCTTCTTCAAGAACCAGGCCAAAAAATGTTCAAACTTTTTAAGGTAGATCTAATATATAGGGACAAAAGGTTTAAAGTTCTCCCATTGGCTATCTAAGTAAGGCGATCATACTGATTCATCAGCCTTCTCTGCAACTCGTGGACCGTCTAGTGCAAAAAGCATCGGGACAAGAAGCTCAAGCTGCCACATGTCGTATAGAGGTAGTATTATTAGGGGTACCCCTTAAAGGGTACCCCTTCTGAACCCTACTTTTGGCCTTAAAAGGGACCTTATTGAGAGGGTCTATATCCCCAAGGGTCCCCTAATCCTAGGTCCCAGTATATACACATTGAGCCCTCCCCAAGAAGACCCCCTCCAAACCCAGACCTCTTCATGGAAACCATGTGCCCTGAACATCCCCGAAGCGACGGTGCAGTTCTCTCTGAATTCAGAGTGCTCTCTGTGAGCTTCAGGAGCTCGACGCACTGACCTTAGCTTTGGGCTCCATGTTGGAACCCGGCTAACATCGACGCCGAAAGAATCGGGTGGAAATTTAGGGGCCTTCTAATCAGGATCCTGTCTGTATTAATAAATGCCTCTTATTGCTGAAGCTCCGAAATATCTCACCACTTGGCTTCAAAAGCCGCTCCGTATCAACCAAGTTTCTGGAAGCATGCACAATCAGGGCACAAACCTTGAACCCATACTGTGGCACTGCCGCAACCTGTTTCCAGTACTTCTACTGGACCTGCTGTGACTACGATGGTTGCTATAGTTGAACCCTAGAAACCCTCAGGGTTAAACTGCATGGTCAAGATTTTTTCAATCGCAACGAAAGGCCGCTGTAGAGGCCTCCCTGAGAAGGTAGACAGTTCATATACTTACTTCCCCACTTCCCCAATATGCCAGCGAAATAACAGGCTAAACTTTCAGATTACTGAATTATACGAACCCAAAAAGTTTAAGGGTTGGGTATTGGGGGCTAAGAAGTGTCCGAAGGCTCGTTTTTTGAAAGCACATGGTTCAGGCCCCCCATGACAGACCGGTCACTGGGAGGCAGAAACCGCAGGACGTTGTTCTGCCCAGCCTTGCAAACAGTGACCAGGGCTGAGGGCTTTGGGTTTAGGGTTTAGGGTTTGGGGTTTAGGGTGTAGGGCTCGGGGTTTAGGGTTTAGGGTGGGGTTTAGGGTTTAGGGTTTAGGGTGTAGGGCTTGGGCTTGGGCTTGGGGTTAGGGTTTAGGGTTTAGGGTGTAGGGGTTAGGGTTTAGGGTTTAGGGTTTAGGGTTTAGGGTTTAGTTACTATCTGTAAGTCGGGCACCCCATAGCCCGCTGGCAAGCTTATGCGGCATGCAACGAATGTATGCAAGTTTCACAAACCCTAAACCCTAAACCCTAAACCGTCGGAAAGCTCCACAGCAGGACTAAGTTCGGGGGCGAAGTGGCTTGCGCTTGTCTGGTAGACGAAGAACTGGCCCTGATGTGTCCACTTAATAAAATCCTCCCAGACCTCCGAAGGATTACGTGAAATCTGTCTGACGGAAAAGTGTTGCGAACTACAAGAGCTCTTACGCTGAGGAAACATGTTCCGAAAGATTGAGACTCTTCTCCAAACTCTGGTTAGGGTTGAGGGTTTCCTTAGCTTTGAAACTTCCGACCAACACACCCGTACAGACGGGTTGAACCTTGGAGGAACGACAAAGTTTAGGGCTTACGCTGCAGTTTATGGTTGAGGGATGCTGGGAGATGTTTCGTGCATACAATGCCAAACATCGTCGGCAGAACGCAGCTTTGGCGATCGGGGGCCTTTCGATGGTTTAATTCCTCACCGTGCTGCCAGCATGCCAGCTGCTGGCAAAGAGAAACCTGGAGCGCCAGACCAGAAGGCGCCCTCACCCCGAAGATGCCTCCAAGCCAGAACACCTCTGGAGAATCTATACAGCCCACACTGACAGACACTTGAAGCCACAGAAGTCATCGTGCAACTTCACAACCCTGGCGAAACCCTGAAGTCCTACACATGATTAGGGTTTAGGGTTTAGGGTTTAGGGTTTAGGGTTTAGGGTTTAGGGAGTCCTACACATGATTAGGGTTTAGGGTTTCGGATTTAGTGTTAAGTGTTGAGGGCCGTTCAAGGTTCGAGTGAACTCGAGCGCTCAGGTTCCTAAACCCAAAAATCCTCCCGAAACCTACAACAACCGCCAACCCATCTTCCCTAAACCCTAAACCCTTAACCCTAAAAGCCCAAAACCCTCAACCCAAAACCCTAAAAACCCAAAGCCTCGGCGGCCAAATGTGCCACCGTCTTGCCACCCGGCGTTTCCACGCTCAGGTCGACCCCCAGATCCTTTCAAAGAGAGCTAGAAAAGGGGCCAAAATAATTAGAATAGGGTTCCTTTAATTTAAGGGCTAATATAGGGGCCAAAATAATTAGAATAGGGTTCCTTTAATTTAAGGGCTAATATAGGAGCCAAAATAATTAGAATAGGGCTCCTTTAATTTAAGGGTTCGTTGGGTCCTTTAAAAAGAGTGACTCTGAAGGGTACCGTAAGGGCTTAGGGCCTAGGCGCCGATATAATTAGAATAGGGCTTTGGGGTAGATCATACTACATACCCAGAATAAGGAACCCCTAAAATAGTATGGCTTCGTGGGCCTAGTATAATATAGGGGCCAAAAATAATTTTGGTAAGGCTTTGGGGTCTATGATACTATAATCATGACAAGGAACCCCCCAGTCATAGTATTGGTAATTCTGTAAGCCCCTGTAGTAAGGGTTTCTATGCGGTGCTACTACAAAGGTTTCTAGTATACAATGTTCCCCTAAACCCTAACCCCTAAACCCCTAAACCCTAAACCCTAAACCCTGGACAGGATCTTCTAGACCCATGAGTTTTTAGGGTTTGGGCTTGGGAATTTGGGGGTTTCAGGGTGCGACCGGGGAGCTGCGCGCCTTTGGTTTCAGGGAAGCTTTTGGTTACATCTTGCTTTAAACCCTAAGCCTAAACCCTAAACCCTAAACCCTAATTTAACTGTCCTCGGTGCACTCTTGGCAGAGCCAAGGATGGCAAGGTTCTGAGAAATAGCCGTGAACTCCCTTACTTAGCCGACTTAACCCCCTAAACCCTAAACCCTAACCCTAAACCCTAAGCCCTGAACCTAAACCCCTTATGCACCACATGCATGAGCCTCTCAACCCGAAGCCCGAAACCCTAAATCCTAAAACCTCAACCCAAATCGTAGATTCTGAACCCTGAACCCTAAACCCTAAACCCGAAACCCTAAACCCGAAACCCTGAACCCTTAAGTCCAAAATGAAAGCCCCTGTCTGCTCCCGAGACCTGCCATGCCCTGTCCTCCAAAGCTTCGAGGACGTCGGTCCGTCCTCCTGATGAGCATCAGGTTCAAGGCTTAGGGTGGAGGGCTTATGGTCTTTAGGGTTTAAGCTTTAAGGTTTGGGGTTTAAAGCTTAAGGTTTAAGGCTTTGGGTTCAGGGCTTAAGGTTTAAACCGATTAGCCTAAATCCAAAACCCTGAGCCTTAAAGCGACAGAACCCGGGGCCCCTTGAGGCTTACACGCTATTGAACTTAGGCCACAAGCCTTAAACCACAAAACCCAGAACTCTTGAGACTTCAAGACTTTAAGATGCTTGGAACCCAGCGTCTTGCAGTTTTAGGATGTAGGCTGACTCTGGGGGGGCTTTTGAGGCATTAGGGTTGTGGAGCATGAGGTTTAGATCCTGCAGGGCTGTAAGGGGTTTGAGACTTTAGATTTTGGGGTGCACATAGGTTTAATTTCGTTGCTGTTCACCGTTGCAGGAATATCCGTCTGGCTTTTTGTTGTCAGAGAGCGCAACGAACAGACCCGACATGCACAAACATTATAGAAGGAGTTGGGCCACCATTGAAAACTCTCCACTTCCGGGACGGTGGAGCTCGAAGCACGAGAAAGCTAATTAACCTTCTTGCGGGTTTGGTTGCTAGCGTGATAGTTCCGCAGCTACTAAAGCCCTCATACACCCTCCTAGAAGCCCACCTAAAAACCCCGAACACCGGCTCACGCCTACAACGCTCGACAGGCCCGAGACTCTAAAGCCACAAAGCCCTAAACCCTAAACCCTAAACCCTAAGACAACACCATGAAGCCTTGTAGGCCTTCCTGTCTACCTCTTTACCCTAAGTTTAGGGCTTAGGGCCCTAAACCCACCCTTGGGTTCTTTGTAAAGATTCTAGTTTCATTTGCCATAATATATGGATGTGGAGTTAATATGGTTTCCTTGACATGGTAACTTAAAGACAATGTAACTACTTAGCAAGAACCCCAGTAACCCCGGTCAGCCTTGAACCCAGAGCCCTCAGCCCAGGCACGCTGGGCTGCCCTGTGCACGGGAGTCTTCCCCGCGCCGTCGGCAGCTTCCAGCATCGTAGGGTTGGCGCCATGAAGGAAGCGAATGACGTCGACCTTGTGGGATGGAATCTCGCTTTAGGTACATTGGGTTCTGGGGCCTCCATCGTTGTGTGTATATATATGTATATATATATATATATACACACGGCAAAGGGGGGCGGATCACAGCGGTGCTTCTGGCGCTCCCTAAGATTTGACGAGAAAAAGGATCTTTGCAACTTCAAGCTAGATCTCGGCATCTTAGGCGCTGCGTATCCTACCCCAATCAACGCTTGTGGTCGGTCATACATACCCAAATGGTGGTGAAAGCTTACCTACTCAGCACCTGAGGCTTATGGCTCTATAGCACACCCTAAACCCTAAGCTTAATCTTCGATCTGCACACACCTCGATCGAAGTCGAAAGGTTTGTAGATGACGATGCAGCTTCTATGCGGGTTCTGTAGAAAGGCTCTGGAGGGCTTCCAAAATATCTAAACAGCTTCTATAATGGATTCGGAATGCATCCGAATTTCTGCGGGTGGGCGGCGTTTGATGAGGGATGGACTTCGCGCTGGATTCTGTCATCAAAACAGGGTTGAAACTTTACAGCAAGAACAGGTATGCCAAAGTCAGGCTCCCTTCGATCCGAAAGACCGAACCTTAGCCGGACACCGCTCACTCAAGTGCCTCTTGCTGGGCATTGAGAAACCCTTTTAGGGGACTGAACTTGTTATGTCGTCTTTGGTGAATTTTGGAATAGTAACAGTACCCCGCCCCACAACACCCCCTGCACAGCATTCTGACATGCCCTGAACCCTGAACCCGAACCCCTTATCGAATCATTTGCAAATGCCCTGTATACAACTCCAGCATCTAAGGACAGTCTACTCCGCGAAAACCAAGATGAACGAACGCTGATTGCGCAAAGTGAGAAGCAGCACTACGGCTGGGAGTCTAGAATCTGGCAGATCAAGGTTATAAAGGGCTTTAGGTTTGAAGCTTTGCACAGTCTGACACTTCGTGACTAACACCGAACGGTTGGGAAGAAAATCCTGTGCATCCACCAGCGCTAGCTCTACTTGGACGATAGGATGTGGGTGGTTCTCTAAATCAGGGTCCCTTTTCAGGTCCCCAAAATAGTATGGCACCCTTATAAAGAGGACCCTCAAAAAGGACCCTCATTTAGAGAACTACCCGTGTGGGAATTGAAGTAGCGCCTGGCCAGTGTCCGCAGCGAGGTGTGCTGCACACAGCCGCCGCACATCCCTGGCTCCTGGCTCAGCAAGCTCTCAGAAGAAAGACAAGATGCGGTTTAGGGGTTTAGGCTTAAGATGCTACAATACAGCAGATTGCGACCAAAAGCCCAAGCCCAAGCTGTTGGACCACGTTCTCCTGTTACGAGCAGGAGCTGTCTTCAGCATTCGGGAGATGTCACTCACTGAAGAAGAAGTAAAATTTACCTTCCTTTGGGGGTCACCCAAGATCGCCAACCCGGGAAACCTCATCCCGGTTTGCATGTTGCTTGCGGCATGAGAACTTGAAATTCATGAGCAAGCGAAATGTCTACTCTGACTTGACCCTCAATGGGAGCTAGGATTAGGAGGACCCTTGGGGATATACCCTCTCAATAAGGTCCCTTTTAAGAGGGCCAAAAGTAGGGTTCAGAAGGGGTGCCCTTTGAGGGGTACCCCTGATAATACTACCTACCCAAGCCTTGCACAGAAAACAGCATCCCGCCCTGCCCCGACCCTGCCCGCACACCGAAGCAGAAGCAAACGTCATCGGCCTAGGTCGGCCCTGGCGTTGGCAAGGATGCGAAGGACCTCCACATGACCTCCATGGCGGAACCCGAATCCTTACACCCAAAAATCTACGAGCCGTAAACCCTCGTTAGTTGAGGGTGTCGAGTGAATGCCGTTCTCGCCTAAACCCTAATACCCTAAGAAAAGCTGTCCCCCCTAGGCCCAGCAGACCAGAGATAGTTCGCCCCTGCTGTTCCATGTGTAGCTGGTTCCTATACAGGTGTAACTTATAACTCCTCAATCTCCATCAGAACTCATAAAAACTAACCATCTCCAGACCCAATGCTCAACATCTATAAGCCAGTATTTATGCTGTATGATTTAGTGGCAGGCACAGCCCAAATTCTGAAACGAGTCCAAGCCAACACCTAATCTGGATAGGGTTTGGGGTTAAGAACTCCGCCCCAATCTAGGATTGCGGAAGCCTGAATCCGAACATAGGATGTATAGGAGCCCGAAAGCCTAAACCCTACTCACCCTCACTCCGATAATCCACGGCTCTCGCTCTCGAATGTGTCATACCACCCTAAACCCTAGACCCTAAACCCTGGAACTTGATTCCCCGGGGTCTCCACATCGCTGTGCTCATGTCTTCTGGTACTAGGAGCATCTTCTGCCACGTCCGTATAAATGACAAGATGAAACTCACCCCAAATCTTCTACCTTTCCCTTTGCACCCCTGAAGCACCATAGCCATAAGCACCATAACCATAGCCCCAATGCCCTGTAAGGGTTTAAGGGTGTAGGTTTTCACGCAAAACTCCGACTAAACCCAGCGCGTCGCCTCCCATCGCTGCCTGGTGCACTGCCGTGTAGTTCTCGGGCGGCTGGGTAGCTGCCAAGTCAGCTCCTTGTTTTGGGGCCGCTAGGAATTCGGGGTCTCGGCCTGTAGACAGTTCAGGGCCTTTTTGCCTTGCAGGGATTCTGGAATCCCTTGTAAAACTGTCATGGATCCGTACTACCTTTATAGAACTCTTATCGCACCCGTTGCAGTACCCTTGTGGAACCTGCAAGTACCCTGGAGTACCCTTACAAAGCCCGTGTCGAACGCTTCGGTTTAAGCTTATCCAAGGCCTCCGAGGGTCTGGAGGTTTAGGCTGGAAGGCTGGGTGCCGTTCACCCCAAACCAAGTCGAGGGCCCATGATTTTGGGTAATTTAAACTCTGCGAGGAGAGTTGGCGCCCTTTTGCGTTATGGGTTCAGGAATCTGGGCATGTAAGGAATTTAAGACCTTTAGTGCGGTTTGGGAATGTTGGGGTCTTTGGGGTGCTGAGTTTTTGGGTTCCGACTTGAAAAAAAAACAGCCCGCCGAAAGCTAGATACGAGTCCAACCCGAAATAAGCTAAACATTATATGTTTAGGGTTTAGGGTTTCGGGACTCCTGGAGTGTTCGTCCTCTTGCCTTGTTCTCAGCAAGGCTAATAACAACACAGCCACAGGTGGCAACACGAGGTTCATCAGAAGAATCGCATATTCTTGTGGAAAGGACAGAATCGAAACCGCCATGATCCTAACCCACCGTGGATTTCTGCGTCATGTAGCATCACAACGGTCGTCATCATTAGGTGTCACCACTATCACAATCGTCGTCAACATCATCATAATCAAAGGTGTCATCAGCATCACCATCTTCATCGCTACGGCAATCGTCGCCATCGCCAGGCGTCGTCATCGTCATCATCATCGTAATCGTCATCATCATCATCATCATCATCATCATCATCATGATGCTAGTTGAAGCAAGAATAGCAGATAAAATTGGGGGGTCCCTGGCAGGGAAAACCGTGGCATGCGAACAACGTTTGGTGTAAGGTTTAATGGCTGCGGGGGTTTGGGGCTCATGGTGGATATATCAGACAATTGACGAAGCATGCGTGAACTTCAGTCGCTGCGCCGTGCAGCAATTCCCGAAGAAGTGCTTGTTCCAACATCGGGCGCCTTTGGTAGGTCCCTTATTGTCGGACAATAAGATCCTGGAGAATAGGCTCTGGAAGCGGAAACCCCAAAACCGAGAAAATCCTTTAACCCTCAAAAACCCTGAACCCTAAACCCTTAAGCCATCAAAACCTTCAACCTTTAAACCCTGAACCCTATAAACCCTTAAACCATCAAAACCTTAAACCTTTCAACCCTGGACCCTATAAACCCTCAAACCCTAGGCCCGAAACCCTAAACTCAAAGCCCTAAACCCGAACTTAATGCAGGGGCCTGGGTTTTGGGGTATGTTATACCATAATTATAATGAGAACCCCAAAATAGTCCTAAACCCTAAACCCTAAACCCCTATAGGTACTTAGTAGGGCCCCTACATTGCAACCCTGAAGCCGCTAGGTGGGCCTTTTGCCAGGGCACGAGCTGCAACGAGCTCCCGCACCTGCAGTTTCAGGTGTACTTTGGTCCCAAAGTACCTATGTGGGTAGCTCTCTAAATTAGGGGCCCTTTGGGGTTTAGGGCTTAGGGCTTTTCGGGTTTAGGGTTTGGGGTTTTGTCTCAAAGTACCTATATGGGTAGTTCTCTGAATTAGGGGCCCTTTTAGGGTCCCTTTTATATGGGTGCCGTACTATATTGGGGACCTAAAAAGGGACCCTAACTTAGAGAACTACCCACATAGGGACTACTTTACGGCCAAAGTATGTAATATTTGGGTACATGGACCCTTATGGTCAGGGTGAAGAGTTTAGAGTTTACGGCTTAAGGGCTTAGTGCTTAAAGTTCGGGGCTTAAGGGATGCTTGGAGTTTAGCGTCTAAGGGGGTGGAGTGTAGGGGCTTAAGAACCCAAGGGTTTAGGGTTTAGGGTTTAGGGTTTGTAGAGATGTCTAGAGTTTGGCGTTCAGGGTTCAAGGGTTTGGCATTCAGGTTAACTTAATAACCCTAAACCCTAAACCCTAAACCCTAAACCTGAAACCCTAAACCCTAAACCCTAAACCCTAAACCTTAAACCCTAAACCCTAAACCCGGATAATTCGCGGTGGCGAGAGAAACTCCGACACCAGGACAGAAGCACAAAGCCAGATATCGGCTGAGCCTGCGTAGATACGTATATACTATGCTATGAGTCCTAGGGTATAGGTTCTATATAATTCTATATTGTTGCATATGCTATGAGTCGTGGGGTATAGATTCTATATGCTTCTGTAGTATATCTTTCAGGATCGAAGCCTGCAGGCAGAACTTCAAACTCCGTAGTTAGCCTGAGTGGCATGGCTCAGCCAACCCTAACCCCCCAAGTACCTACTAGATAGGGTACTAGAGCCCCTGGGGCCCTATATAGTAGGTACCTGGGGGGTTAGGGCAACCTAGGATATCCTGCCAAATAGGGAAATCTAGAATGTATAACCCCCTTAATTAAGCTACTTGTAGTCTTGTTTACATTGTCCCCTGCAATCCTCTGATTAAACCCCTCAACCCGTAAATCGATCAACCCCCATAAGATCTTGTAGACCCCATTAAGCCCTCAAACCCGAATACAACCATACAATCCGTCTTCAACCCCCAACAACCTCCGAAAGCCCTCAAACTCTAATTAAACACTCCCTTACAGAACCCTTATCGAACTTTCATAACTCTCATAGAAATCTTGAAAGAACTCTGTAGAAATGTTCATGAACACCTGCAGAACCCCAACAGGGAACGCCCTGGAGGAAGTCTTATGGACCCCCTTGCTGAACCCTGCAAGGTCCAAGAGCCCTAAAGGGAACCCTTGTAAGGAGACCTAAACCCCTAAACCCTAAACCCTAAACCCTAGACCCTAAACCCTAAACCCTAAACCCTAAACCCCAACCCCTATACCCTAAACCCTAAACCTTGGAGCCCGGCTTTTTCAACATCTCCGCGGCGAGCCGGGCCGCTTTCTGCACAAAGCTGAGCCATGGCTGGGGCCCTGGACCCTAAAGAACCTACCCTTTTTGGGGGGGTCCGGTTTAGGGTTTAGGGTTTAGGGTTTAGGGTTTAGGGTGTCCCTATCGGAGTTCCGAATAAGAATCCCTAGAAACGGTAGGTAATTTGGGGGTTAGAAACGGTAGGTAATTTGGGGGTTACGGCAGGGTTACGAGCTTCGGAGGAGGTTCGAGGCCTAAGGTCTAATGTAAGCGGGAATAGGGTTGTTCTTAAGTACACACACACACAGAGAGACAGTGATATGTATATATATATATATACATATATATATATATATATATATATAAATATGTGGTTTAGGATTACTTAGTATGACGGTTCCTTAACTATGCCGGTTTAGAGTTCAGGGTTTAATGCCAGGGCCTGAAAAAATGCGAACGTCATTCCTTGGATTCCTTAGTACAAGTCTGCCATGCACCCAATCGGCTCCTATAGTACTTGAGTTCTAGAAAATCTGCATCTTCCCGGTTCCCGATCCTGATGTGCTCAGGCTTTTTCTAAAGTGCAATGGGCCCTTTCCTCCGCACGACGGTCCTTAGGGTCTAGGGTTTATAGGGTTTTGGGTGCCAGAGGACTTTCCGATCTCTGCCTTTGCTGTATAGAGCCATCGTGGGAGCGTGGTGTCGTAGGACCAACAGAGCATGGTTCGCAGTTCGAGAAAGCCCAAGGCCTTCCTCAATCCGAATGCTCACGTTTTTTTTGGTTTAGGGTTTTAGGGTTTTAGGGCTTTAGGGTTTTAGGATTTTAGGATTCTAGGGTTTAGGGTTTAGGGTTTAGGATTTGGGGTTTTAGGGTTTTAAGGTTTTAGGGTTTAGGGTTTAGAACCCTTTAAACTTGACTCTCTGAAGCCTCCGCCCAACCGGAACACCTGCACATCCTGTAGCTTTCCAACGGAACCAGCTGCAGCCAGAAAACCTCTGAAGGTGCTGTATCAGCATGCCTAGAAATTGGTATGCCGGGTAGAAACATGATCAATAAAACAACAAAAGCTGGGTTCACTTAGGCAGAAAGCCTGTGAAGTTAGGGTCCGTCAGGCGTCAGGGGCTTGTGGATTCGTTGCTGGGGGATTCGGGTGCAAAACTTAGCTTTAGGACAGAGGAGCCGAGGCAACCCCTTTGACGTCCGCAACACCCTGTCTGCAACACACCCGAACCCTTGGCTTTTTGACTTCTAAGCTTCGGTAGCCAACGGCCGCGGAACACCAGGAAGAACTTCCCAAAGCCCTAACCCCTGAACCCGAAAACGATTAGCCCGCGCAGTAATCGTAGCCGGCAAAATGGACCCAAGCCAAGGACCCTAATGCGTACTCTAAACTGGCCGGATCCTGACAAAAGACTCTTCAAACCAAGAAACCCCAAACTTTCTGAAACACACGGTTTTTGCCAACTCATTTTTGGAGAGCTGGTTAGCTTTCTCCTGACTCACACCGGGTCTGCACGAAGTCTGCACAAGGGGTCAAAACCAGGAAGATGGGAACCCCCAGACCATCATAAGATCAAAAAGTTCGGCAACGCGCCATCCGTGGCCCCTTGTCCGTCTCTCTGCACCTAAGGTTTAGTGGTTCAGGGTGCTGGGGTTTAGGAGGAGAGGTTGAATGAGCGAATCGGCCTCTATACTGTACATTCGAAATTCTATGGCTCGTGCCATTTCAACTCTATGGATTACATCGCATGTCCTTGCATGCGTGCAGGGTGACGACAGCCGCTTGTCGACTGAGAAACTGTCACTTGCCAGTTAAAGATCCCTATAGTCTCCATTGGTTAAACCAGTTTTATATTTAGGATCCTACAAGGGGGGCCCCAAAAAGGAACTACAATGGAGACTATAGATCATGCATGAATTCTCACGACAAAAAGTTGTCACCGAGAGCTGATGGAAACGTTCCCCCTAAGCCCTCGATCCTGAAATGTGTGAGCCGCAAGCAAGACCGGTTTAGGGTTTAGGGTTTAGAGTCCCAAATCTAGGTTTCTGAAGGAGTAAGCTTTACGGTCAGGCTTGGGACCTTGAGGTATAGACTTTCAGAAATGCGTCTAGTCTTTGGGGGATTTGAGTTTAGGGTGTCAGTTCACATCAGATCCATGCACAGAAGTTCAAGTAATTATCGTCATCGACCTCCTTGGCCGGCTGCTCAGCCTCCTTAGCACCAAATGCTAGGTAGGCTCTATGCCCCGCTAGCCTCCAAAGCCCTAAGCCCCTAAGTCCTAAACAGGTGTCAACTTACAACCCCAAACTGGCAGCACAACGAAACCATCACAAACAACAAACAGCGCACATTGGAAATAGCAAAATGTGTCCAACATCCGAGCCCCGCTTCTGCGTGGTCTTCGGGTGTGGACTCGCAGTGTGCAGAGACAGCACTCTCCAAAAGCTTGAGTGGTCGGTGACCTTCAACCATCGACGGCGTAACTTAGGGTTTAGGGGTTGGTGTCTGCGTGCAGGCATGATGGGGTTTAGGTCAGAGGGCTAGAGCAACCAAGGTACCTTGAAAAGACCATGTGCCTATTTTCCAGGATCCTATGGTACCTTGCCTGCTTTAAATAGATTAAGGTTTAGAGTTTGGTGTCTTGGGGTTTAGTGTCCAGTGTTCAGGGGTTGTGAAGTTCAACGCTTTTGCAGCAATTAAATGCTTAGGGTCCAAGAACAAATCATGCCGTCACGATGCTTTTGTCGGGGGATCAGCATGGTTTCTGAGAGTTAATGCTGCCTTCATGTTTTCTATGTCCTGCTTGCAGCCACATTCATGACAGGTTCCCTCTTGGACCGTTGCTGCTGCTGGTTCCGAACGGTTTCCATCCGACTGAAGCTGACCCTCTGCCCTCCATGCTTCGGGGCTTGGTATCTGCTCACAATACTCCTTCTTTGGATGCTCTTAAGTCTGAAGGCAAGATCTACGGTGTCGGTTTAGGGTTTATAGGGTTTAGGGTTTCATTTTCTCAATCTTCAACCCATATGCGCATCCCTCAAGCCTCAACCTTAAGCTCCGAGCCAAAAGTGTTGAACCCACAAATTTGAAGCCTAAGCCCTAAACCCTCAAGCCCGAACCCTGAAGCCCCAACCCCTAATTCTGAAACCCTAGAATCCAAACCCTGAAACTCTAAGCCGAAAACCCCAGCAACCAAACTCTTCCGAAGTCCTAAATTCCGACGCCCTACTTGGAGGTTCATGGGTAGTTATAAGCAGGGTTAGAAGTCCCCTAATATGGGTTATAAGGATAGTTACCCTGCTTATGACCCCACTTATAACTACCCATGAACCTCCAAACCCTAGACCCTAAACCCTGTAGAACCCTTTAAAGGAACCCTTAAAGGAACCCCTTATAACCCCACTTATAGCTACCCTCCAAGTAGATCTGTCACCCAGGAGACCTTGGAGAAACTGACGACACCGCGTGTACTCTTCTGAGTAGTTGTCACTAGCCAGGGCGAACCTCGCTGTCGTTCTTCTTTCTGGAGGGCTTAGGCTTAGGGTTTAGGGTTTAGGGTTGAGGGTTTAGGGTTTAAGGTTTAGGCGTTTGGGATTTAGGGTTTAGGGTTTAGGGTTTAAGGTTTAGGGCTTCCGGGCTCTTTGCCTTTTGCTTGGTCAAACCCCAAAACCTTCAACCTAAACCCTGAACCCTAAGGTGTTTAAGGCTTGGGGTGTGGCGCTCTTTTCGTCTGTATGCCTGCTGTTGAGGGCGCAAGAGGCTTTGGGCTTTGAAGGCTCTTGAACATGGCTTGGGGCGCTGCGCCCCTAACACGCATAGCATAAGGGCCTTTTGAATTTGAATAGGGTTTTGGGGCCCATCAT
>CAJNDV010006347.1:78309-90389 GCA_905221635.1 Symbiodinium sp. CCMP2456 | reverse complement strand
TGATGAAGGAAGCATCATGGATCTTGAGCATCATGCAGCATCCTGCCTAAATTAATCCATCAGCCAGCATCATGAAGCACCAGAGAGAATCATGTGTGCTCAAGACCCGTGTGTTGTGAGCACACAACCTCACTTTAACCCCAAACTCCCTTTTAACCCCGTCTGTAGGCCAGCAAGTGTGACTTAAGCAACATGCGGACGCCGCGGATGTGGTCTTTTCTGCTGCATTGCTCTTTTGCATTCAAAAGCCAGAAGAGGGTGTACAATCGTGTGACAAATTGAGGTCTGTTCAAGGCTTATTATTCATGTCTTGTGTTTTGCTGGTCCAGTATGCGGTCCTGCACGTAAAAAGGTGAAACGATATGTCACACGCCAGCAGGCAGATAATGCATCCTCGATAGTGCACCTGGGACGCCAAGCAATGTAATCAACATCGGCACGAAGACTTTTCAGGTCAACACTTTGGTTTAACCTTACTTTATACGCTTTTAATCTGCTCTGATGCGAACACCTTTTCAAAACAAGACGTTTGTGTGTTTTTTGGGCCGATTCTTGAAACGACGATCTTTGCGAAGCAGATGCAGGCTTTCGGATCATGTCTCCGAGACGGAATGTCCTCCACGCAACCGGATAGTTGGGTCGAGATTGCTCACGGTCGGAAGAAGTTTTGCGATCATGTTTACCGACAGCGAGTTGTGTCTCGGATTGGAAGCGCCACATCACAGATGTTTCGGTAGTATGCAGATGCCTCCGACGGAGCATGCACGGCTGCGTGACATCATCATCTATTTTTTCATTTTCATGTATATCTTTGTCTTTTTTGTTGCAAATTCTCATCCGGAATTGCGAGACATTTGCGCAACTCCGCGTTTTCTTGGATCAGCAGACATGGGCCTGCACTGGTTCGTTGTCTTTTGATGACAATGCGCGGGCCCAACATGACCATGAGTTTTGTCGCACCACTTGCGAAGAGCCTGACGCCTCAGGACATCAGCACTGGCCACAGCTGTATGGGTGTGTGTGTGTGTGTGTGCGTGTTTTCAAGAGATCTTGTGGCAATGCCTCGCGAGCTGCCGAGGCATCACTTGCGCGGTCGAGAAGACACTACCGTCGGCATGGCAGCCGGTTCACTTTCGTCGCCGTGCACCTGGCCGTTTTTAAATATGTTGTGCATGGGAGTTTCCGGCATTGATTTTCGTGCTGAGGCCACTGCAGTCATTTTGGTGTTGGCTGCGCGTCGTGGGGGCATGGCATTCCCGTGGGAACCTTATTCCAGCCATTCAGGCTGCACGTTTGTTGCATCGTCTCTCCGTTTATGCCAAGGTCTATCAGCCGACCAGAAACAAACTTGATCACTGCATCGCCATCGGACTTTGCCAGAGGCAAACCCGCCGGGCAGGCCATGATCCAGCAGTATGCAGGTGTCGTTGGCGTCGCCGGTGCTACAGCTCCTGCTGCCGTTGCTAGTGCTGGTAGCTATGCTTGGTGGTGGATCAATTTGTTGCTGTTGTGGTTGTCGTCGTTGTCGTTGGCATCCTTTTTTGCGCAAGTATGGCCGCAGTCAAGCAAGCACGGAGTATGGAGGTCAGCAATCTTTGCTCGAAACTGAGCACTGCAACCACTGATAGAGGTGCTTTTCAAGTCATATATTGAGAAACTTCGAGTGTTCAAGATTCAACTGCATGAATCTACGAGTATTTGTAGTGGCGCTTAGTGCGATACTGGCAAGCCATGGCTGGGCTGCTTGTGCAAAGCTTACGAGGCGAAACTGTGAACTCGTCGGGGCACCTATTCATGACACCAAGTCTGCTTCGCCGCCGTGGCCGAGCAGACCGGCATTCCCATCAGTTCTTCCCATCAAAGAGGCTGGGCGCCCCGCTGCACTGACTTGCAGCAAAGAAAAATCAACTGAGTGCTTGCCAGGTTTCGCCACTAGCAGCTCGTGAAGAAGATCGGAAGGTGGGTCGTGTAGGCTGCAGAACGAGCCCTGGCGGACGGCTTTGTATCTGCCAGCTGAAAGTCCAGACAGCGAGGCTTCTGCAGCAGCGACGGCTCTGATCATGGGATCCGTTGACCAGCACCCAGTGAGACCTACTAGTACTGCTTGACTTGCAGTCTTGACTGCTCTGACTTCAACGCAGTGCTTTGGATCAGAAAGTACAAGCAAGGCTGGTGTGCATGCTGGGCTCCGAAGTCGAAGCAAGAGATGTGGACCTGCCCGTTCCGGACCTAGTGGTTGCATGACAAGCCTGGGGCAGGGGGTTGATGGGAGTGTCAGTTTTGAGAGGCGATCCGTCGGTCTCATCGATGCAGGTGCGTCCGCGAAAGGTTTCTCAACATGCAACGTACATTCATCGCCATTCTGCTTCAGTGTTTTCGTCAGGCCGCGACCCTGCAAGTCGCTCGACAGCTGACGCCCCAGATCACACCGGTAGTCGGCACGGTCGTGATGTAGTCGCGGAATGCCATGCTTGACCGTTACAGTTACAGGACGAGTTTGGGAGCAGCACCGTCTTTAGTGCTGCGGTTGTGGGAGGAGGTGCAGTGGCGAGCGCTGCAAGGCTATGAACGTCTTATGGTTGCTCTGCAGGTTGGTCTCCCGCAGGGTGCCCTTCTCAGCTGCCTGTGCCGACACCGACTCCAAGTCCTGTGCTTGCCTGAGTGGAGGCAATGTGGAAAAGGAGCGTGCTTGGCTGGAAGCCTTCGACGCGAACGCAGTTGTTGAGGCCGTCAGTTGCCGACGGCTAGTCTCAATGTGCGGCATGCAGGCACTTGTAAACGTCCACAAGCGGCTCCATGGCTGTAAATGACCTGGTGCAACTCACGCTTCCAGCTGCAGGCTGCAGGCTCAACCCTGAACCCCAGCTCCAGCACCCGCAGTCCTCCGAAGTCTGAACTCTGCAGCCTGAAGTAAACTTTCATGCAGTGGCAGGATGTGGTCCTGGTTGACTCGCATTGCATTAGTTTCGCAAGCTGTCTGTTCGAGTGCGGCCTCCGCACCTGCACCTGTGCGATGGCAAGCCTTGGCCTCGATCTGTTGGAAGCCTTCGCATTTTCGGCGACAGGGACAGGTGGACAGCAGTGCCCGCCGCGGCAGGTGCCGCAGCAGACGCGGAGCATGAGCCGGACCTCGCCACATCACACGCTCATGTCGGTGGGCACGATGCATGCGACGGACGTGGAGCTCCGGGCACCTCAACTTGGTTTACACACCCTGTCTTCCGGCAGACTGTAAGATGTAGCAGATATAGCTCTGTAGCCGTGTGGTACGGGAAAGCTCTGCTTCGTGCAGAGTGTGAGGAAAAACCGTCGCGTCAAAGAAAACAAAGAAAACGATGGGACGTGTGTGGCCCGGGGTCCGCCGAAAAAGGCAAAACTTCAAGACACGGGTTTTGTTTTGGTTTGACCAGCCTGAGCCTCGAGCCGACGGAGAGGCAAAAGTCAAAAGGACCCCATTTGCCGGAACTTCGGAGCATCGTCCAGTCGTAGAGCCGCCCTGAAAGTAGTTTGGGTCCGGCCGCTCAGCAGAGGAGTTCCTTGATGGTCATTCCGTGAGGGCTTCTGGTGCTGAGCTTCGCGGATGCAGCCCCCCAGTTTGGCGCCGGCAGCTGGGGGGGCTTCTTTCAGCTGATGCCCGAGGCACAGTACAAGAGTTCCATGATTTCCTTTGCTCACTGGCAGGATCTGATAGCTGTGAATTTACAAGTCTTTGTGCGGCAATCTTGAGTGCGCAGACCCGCGATCGTGCGGCCATCGATGCAACAAAGCGGCTCCTTCTCTGCTTTGCGTGCTTAAGCCCAGCAGCTCTTGCCCTGGCTCCCTTGGAGACGCTCTGTGAATGTTTGGTCGGAGTCAACTTCTACAAAGGCAAGGCGCAGAGACTACGCGAGACGGCGGCGACTCTGCTTTCTCACCATGCAGGGAGAGTGCCAGCCAGCTTTGATGCCCTCATCGCATTGCCTGGTGTTGGTCCAAAGATAGCCAATTTGGTTCTGTCCGTTACCTTTCAGCAAGCCGCCGGATGTGGAATGGTCGTAGACACTCATGTTCAGCGTGTTGCTCGGCGGCTTGGATGGTCAAGGTTCACCGAACCGGAGCAGACACGACGCTGCCTGGAAGGCTTTGTTCCCGAAGAGATGCGCGAGATTGTAGCTCGGCGTATGATTGGCTTCGGCCAAGAAATCTGCAAACCACGTCATCCTAACTGTAAGGCTTGTCCTTTGGCCAGGGAGGACTTGTGTCCATCAGCACAAGTGTCACAAGTACCCGCGGAGCGAGTGCTGGCTGCAGACGATTCAAAGGGGGCAGCGCCAATGCTGTGGAAGCTCCGTCCCAGCAGCAAGCGGACTATTATTGAACTAAGTTTAGACACTTGACGTGCAGGTATGCCATTGCACCAGAAGCATTGCACATTATGGGAGAAGACTGCTTGACAAAAAGCTTCCGAGTCACCATGATACATGAGGTGACTGCGATCGCTGCGGATTAATGCAGGGAGACGCTACGTTTCAGTCTCGAATGTGACAAGAGGACCTCTACTACTCAGACGTCAGTGCGTCAGATTCTGCTGGTGCCGCTGGCCTGCAACCTTCCTGGTGCGACAAAAGACGCCATGCCGGTATCCCTGAGGTTCGCGCCTACGTAGAGAACAAGGCCTCTTGCGGAAGGACCCTGCTTTCCTGCAGCAAACAGAGCAGCATATGCAGGTCACAGTATTCCTTCCAGCAGTTTGCGACTTGCTGACATCTTTGCTCCTGGTACGAGGATCGTCATTGACCGCCTGAGTGATGGCACAAGGCCTTGGGGCAGCAATCAACAGCAAAGGTTAATATTAGTCTTTGCGATCGTGTCGCATGGTGACGGCGGAGAGGTCTTGTGGATTCACCTGGCATTTGGAAGATGACGGTGCTGCCATGAGCTCACAAGCAAACATGTTAGTTCAACACGACGTAAATGCAGAAAACGACACGAGGTGGGCTTGGTTTCATGGCAGCTTCATTGACATGTCATGTCATGTGTCGGGCGGTTCCCAGCATGGAGGATCCGAGGTTGACAGGGGGAGCTAACAATCTGGCCTCAGGAGCTTTGGTCTTGGAAAGAGCGGGGTGAAGGCTGAGCGGCGGGAGAGGTTCAGAAACCGATGTTGACTCACCCCTCTACAACAGACCCCGCATCCGGGATGACCCGCGGAATGTTGAGTGCACGACGCGCGATTCTCCCAGATCCGCAAGCTAGGTGGGAATCCGTGGCACCACGTATGTGGAGCTGAATGAAGATGGGCAATGGGCTTGGAGACTTTACTTGCTTTTTCTGAAATTACTGGCTTCAGGGGTCGTGGTGTGTGTGTGTGTGTGTAGGATGTGCTGCATGCACGGATCTGTGTAGGATTGAAATGTCAGGCTAGAGATGTGTGTTCCAAGGACGAATATTGTTGCGCCTCGAAACGATTCAGAGAGTTGAAGGTTTGAAGTCCTTACATTCTTGAAAGTATAACTCAAAGGACTGTTTGTGTATTGTCTTGGTTCTGTATTGAAAGGGGCCAACAGAATTCGCAACCAGAAAGCTTGTCCCAAAGGCTCGAAGTAGTCTCGAGCCTTGTGCAAATCTGTATCTCATGCTTAAGGTTGGTCAGCTACCTGCGCGAGATCTGTGAGCCCTTGTTCAAGCCCGGTGATGCAACAGTGGAACTACTGAAGGCCAAGACTTTTGCCACCCCACAAGCGTGAGGATACCGCACAGAGGATCATTGCTAAGCAAGGCCATCGGTGGTGAGAATACAGCCAAGTTTGATGCCGTTCCTCTCTCAGATGGCTGCGGTTGCAATCGTTTGCATATGCTGGAGTGGAGAAAGCATAGTCAGCAAGGTTGAGCGACGCTCCCCATCGGGAGCGAGTGCGATTCTTGAAGCAGTTTACAGTGTCTTCCTGGTAAACAGTGTTGATGATGACAAGAGTGGCTTGTCGTATTTCGGCACAAGGTGACATCTGCCGGTATCTGTGGAGCGAGCTGCAGGACACATGATCGAAGCTGGTCAGTTATGCAGTTAGAGCTTATGACTTATCTTTACGGATCGTTCTCGATCCCTGCCAGGGCAATGCAGCACCATCAGAGTCGTTGACTTTCTTCGCGGAAGAGGCCTGTGTCTGCGTCCAGCCGCCCTGACGATACCGTCCGTGTTATTGCCGAACGACTCCCAGGTGTTGTACGAGGACTTCAACTATGAGATGCCAATGCGATGGGGGCTTAGAGTTACCTGCCTTGTGAGAGATGTGTAATTGCTGGAATTGTGGTGAATCGGCAGGTGGGAAAGCAGCAGTGGGTTGCATCCCTACGAGTGTTGCACAGAGGCATGCTCTATGCTTTCTTCAACAATTGCCACACAAAGGCGAGTTCTTGGAGAAGTTTGCTTGCGACCCAGTCTTGTTCACCAGTCGCTGCTTTGGATCGGCTGCCCCACAAGGCTGAGATCAAGGCACTCAAATTCGTTGCTGAGCGGTTTTCGGACGGAATCCGCGCATGCTGAGCCTAGCTTAGCTGTTCTACTCGCGAGAGGAGTGCACAGGCATCTCACGAAAGCTTTAAACTTTAAGCCTAGGCTTCACCTGGAACGTTGAGATATCTGGGGCCTCCTCAGATGCCCCCAGGCCGGATGCATTGATGTACTCAGCAACGATGTGGAGTTTCCTTCATTAGGTCGTTGCGGTGTGAAGGAGCTTCCAAGTTTCCCATCAGTGCATAGGGAAGGCTCAAGCTGACACCGTATTGTAGAGACGTGCTAATATGAGCGAATCATTCTCTTGTAAACGCTGAGGGAAGCCTACATGAAAGCACAATTCACTGTAGTAGATGCTTCACGATCTGCACAGATCTGTGCAGGACTCGAGGCATCTCCTTTTACGAGTTGAACAACGAAGGAAGGACTCTTCTCAGTCATGGTTTTTGTCCACTTTTCACGCACCTTCTTCGTGGGATTTCTGTCGACTTGCAGGTGAGATTGCGTATGTTCGAGACATCCCCGAGAGCTTAGCAAAGCCGCCACCGCTACAGGCCAGCCTCCTTCTTCACAAGGAAGTCAGTCGCAGAAATACCAGACCTCCAGGCCATTGCAGCAGCTATCCGACCCAAGCTACGAGTTTTCCAGCCGAGAAGCACAGTTGTATCTGGAGAGGTACTGGCCTTAACTGGAGCAGTTGCACGAAGATCATCTGAAGCCATGAGTTCCGCAGGCAGCAACGTCACGCTGCAACTGTGCAGATGCTGGCGGTGTGGTCGGGGGCCTTGGGGCCACGGATGGCAACAGCACACCGGGTCTAAGACTCCTTCCTTTGCTAACAAGGTTACGTTGACCGCAGCCGCTAGTGACGCTAGTGTTGGTTTCGTGCCAGCCATGAGAAACCTAATCTCGTGATGAGAAAGCTAATCTTCAGCGACATAGATGGAACCCTGGTTCACATAGCAGATGATGCGCTGCAACGTTGGGGTCGGCTTTCAGAAGACGGTCTTTCCTTTACCACCACAGAAGGTCAGGAGATTGAAGTGCGCCCGCTTCCGCCTTCGTCTACCGGAACCCTGGCGTTCATCAGTGAAAGGACATTGCAGCTTGTTGCCCAGATCCGGCAATCTGGGCACCTCTTCGTGTTAATCAGTGGTGCCCGTAGCAGCACGGTCCTGGAACGCCTGCCGTTCCTTCCGGCAGCAGATGCCTACGTCACGGAAAATGGCGGACGCATTTTCGTTCCTGCTCCAAGCCATTCCGCCCTTACAGCTGCACCCATCGTTGAAGACTTGCAGTGGCGGGGTATTCATGTTGCAGCACCAGTCGTTCTCGAGTCTGTGCCGCCTTCTAAACGTCCTGGGACATTGTGGGACTTGTTCCGCAAATTGGAGCGTGAAGGCTGGACATGTGACGCCAACAAATATTCGACCGACTTTCGGGTCAGCGTTAAAAAATCACAGGGAAAAACTGAAGCTGACCTTCGTCTTGTCATTGATGCTCTGCCGACAAGCTTGGCATGTTCTTTCAATCTGGGCAGTGCTGATTTCTATCCTGCCACGAGCGGGAAGGACAAGGCTGCCAAGTACCTCATGAAGGCTTTGGGGCAGTTTGACAAAGATTCAACTGTGAGTATGGGCGATGACGACAACGACTTGGCTCTAGCGAAGGTTGTGGGCCACACCTACATACCTGGTTTCACTGCTGAATCTGTGAGAACTGCAGTTCAAGAGGAACCGCAGGCTTTTACTGTTGCGAAGCACGGTGCTTTTCTTGGCACTCACGAGGTTCTGGAGCTTATAGGAGCCTTCGGTGCATCTGGTTCCTGGCAGTGGAAAGGTCCTCTCTGGGGCTGCTTGTTGGCAGCTTCGGTTGCTGCAATGCTTGCGCACCGCAGACACCGAAGGTTCTGAATGATCTCAGCAAGCTTCTCCAATTTTCCAAACGCGGACTCATCTCCGTGGAAAGCAGAGAGTGCAAGCTCCAGCAGAGATCTACAACGATTGTCGCAAGGGTTTCGATGGAGGACAGGTGCCTGAAGTCCGAAATTGGAACGCTAGAGTCGCGGGAGTTCTTCCTTGGGTGCTCTTCGGTTACTTTCGGGCTTTGGGCTATCCCTTCTTGCGAAACGGGGAACCCAGGATGCTTTGGTGACACCGTTGGCCAGCGTATTCATGTCGGCTTTTGTCCGCAAAGAATGGCGGAACACTGTACTGCAGGGTTCTTGGTGTCGGAATACAGTGGATTTCCGGTACACGCGGCGGTTCTGTGGCACGTGCGGCGCGTGTTTGACAAAATTAGCATTCCTGTCACAGCTGCTGCCACGTCACCGGGAATTTTGGATTCATCCATCATGCTCCTGTCAGAGCCCGCTTCAAATTTTCGCTGGAAACCGTTCTCCCTCCACACTCCCGTGTTCGCTTTTGCTTTCAAAATCGCTTTCCGAATCTTTCAGCTCTCTGGGATTCGGCAATTAGGTTCGAAACAGCGTCCCGGCATGGTGCTGCTTTTTTGGATGCTCATCAAATCGTGCTCCTGCCACAGTGTGGTGCGCATTTTTGGATATTTGTGGCTCCTGGCGTGCCCTTGCGAGCCTTACCGGGTGCTCCCGCACAAGGCTCATGAGCTCCATTAAGCAGGCTATCCAGGAGTATAAGTGCCCAAGAAGAGAATGGCTCGTTATTGGACGGCAGGTAGCCCGAACACTCCCAATCGCCGAAGTCCGGGCAGTACGGAAAGACAGGTTAGTTCTAGCTCTCTTCTCCATCATTCTGTTCTTTGCAGACTAGCCTGAGGTGTGGCCAACAGGTGGGCATCTTCGGATCACACGCGATGAATTTGTCAGCTTTCTCGGACCCAATCTTATGGCTAGGTGAGTGTGTGGACGGAGAGACTGTGCTGGTCTTGCACCCAGATGTTCCATGGATTGCAGAGACAGATCTCAGACAGATCTCTGATCCAGGCGCAGCTTGTCACCGGGAGTCTTGACCGCAAGAGCTATGCGAGGCTAAATTCCTTCAGTGCCGAGTCTCGAACAGCAACTTCCTGGCGGAATGCATGCCGGAGCCGGCTGCCACACTAAGCTCCCTTGCTTTCCGCCCAACCCAGTCCATCTGTTAGAGCTTTGCGAGACGTGGAGAGGGAAAGGAAGCTCTGTTTCAACACGCATGGATAGTTAGGCAAGATCAGTGACTTGAGGCCTTCATGGTGGCAGCCCAGCAGTAAGTGCACATTGTCTATTTTGATTCAGCAATGGCTTGGACACGCTTGTAGCGTCCAGTTTTGATTGCCCGGCATGTTGAATCTCTGGCTTCCTGAAGTCTTCCAGACTGAGCCCAATGCGCGGCCCACACCCTCCAAACACGTGTAATTTCAAGGAGACTGCCGCTTGTGTTTGCCTTTGGCCCATGCGACTCATCTCGCAACCTTGTAGATGACTCGAAAGCAATCATGGACCAGGTCAGATGCGAGACGTCGACCTATCTCTGAAGAGGTTGGACCCGCCGCAAACCCGGAAGTCCTGGAAAAATGTTCAGGCTTTGGAGCTTTGCCAAACCCGCACAAGGCCAACGGAGCTGTGGTGGTCTTCCTGAGGCACCTGGCCTGCTAGGCACTGAGCGTAGCACGCCAGACCCGGCAAGTCGAAGCAGAGCAAAACTCTCAGGACCCTATTGCTGGTCACACGTGCGCACGTGGTTTCGGCCTTTGTGTGTTCCGGCCCGGTTGCCGGGCAAGAGTAGCGAGACCTTCACGCGCCTTCGCACACATTTGCAAGGTGTCGACCTGATGTGCTGAAGCGCCTGGAGGAGTTCGGCTTCAGAGTTTAGAGGGCTGTGTGTGGGTGTGTGGGTGTGCCATCCCTGTTCCTAAGAGCCAAGTAAGCAAGATTCCGAGCTTGATTGGGTTTGTTTATGTGGGCACACCATGGAACTGCAGCCGCCGCTGCAGCCTGGTGGAGTCGTGCTGGGGTGGGATTTGTTTACGGCCAGCGTGTGCTAGAAACCCTAAGTAGCACAGAAACCGTGTTATTCAGTGTGCAGCTTCGCCTGGCTGCCTGTGTTTAGTATTGTGCTGCCTTGTCGTTTGCCGCAGTTGCACCCGCCCACTTGCCCGCCCTGTATGGGCCGCCGTATATGTGCCATGCGGCATGCCAGTGTGTATGCCCCAGTACACTTCTCTTGGAAGGCCTAATTTTGCAGGAGTGCGGCTTGTCGGAAGGCTGTGTAGATGCCTTGGTGTCATCGGTACAGGATGCTGCCAAAGTTACATTTGGGCACGTTGTTTTGGACACGGCCATGTTGGCGCTTTATGAGGCATTCCCTGACGGTCCCCAAGGCCGCAGGTGATGTCGCAGGAAACATGTGGCACATTCATCCTGTTTCTGGGAAATTGCGAGGGGTTTGGAGTAAGTGCCGGCCACTTACTTGAAGCCATACATCATTACTGATGAAGTCATGGTCGCCACGATGCCGAAGTCGTAGACGACCCAAAAGCCACTCACTCAGGCATTAGCCCATCGCGAAGCCACTCGCCGAAAGGCGAGATGGGCCTGCTTCTCCCAGGAGAAAGCCGCCTCCCTGGCGCGAACACAAGCTTGACGAGCACTGCCATTGGCAAAGCGAGCGGCAGTTGCGCGAGCAGCACGATCGGCCCTGGCATTCAGAGCTCTGGACCTCATTTCTCCGCAAGGTGGGCACTTCCAGTTAGCAGGAGGAACTTTTCCATGGGATAGCGATGCACAGCAATGCGGCCTTGAAGTCGCTCGAAAAGCTCAACAGCTCGGGCCGCCATGACCAGAGAGCTTCCCCCACCTGCAACGGTAGCCAGCGCAGACTGGCAATCCGAAATGATGTGGACTTCACCAGAAGAAAGGCACCTGCCCAAGGCTCGCGCCACTGCCACAATTCCCTCAACCTCGGCTCGAAAAGGAGTTTGGTCCTCGCCGCCAACGTTGAGACTGAAGACCAGTTCATTTTCCAGCGTCACTGCCCAGGCCGCAGCGGAGTTGACGAGGCTGCCGTCGGTGCCGATATAGACGATCTCCCCCGCAGCCAGCTTCAGGTCGAGCGCCTCCGCAATGTCGTCGATGAGGCCTTCATGGTCCAAGACAGCCGGGGCCAAAGGCAGCTCCGGGACTCCTCTGGCAAGCAAGCGCTTGCTCAAACGGCATGTAGGACGAGGGATCTCCGCAATCAAGTCCTCGGTGCACGCACAGTTCCACAACAGGTATGGGCGTGAGGGTCGTTGAAGGCCACATAGACAAGCAGCAGGCGACCTAGCAGCATCACCAGACAGCTTTTTGTGCTTGAACCAAGCAGTGCACTACAGCCATCTTGGCTTCATGCAAACAACAGTTGGACATTTTAGAGTCTCTTTTGAGACAGAACTCACCAGACTGGTCGTAGGAGTCGACCCACATGGCGCTGCAAAAAGAACTGCTGACACAGCAACACTTTACAGTTCACACATCACAGCAATATCTCTCCACATGTTGACAGTTTTGGCTCACTAAACCTCTTGTAGTGTTACTACAGTTGTCGCCATGCACCAGTCGACGAACGATTCCGAAGCAGCGCCGACAAGTGCT
>CAJNDV010006347.1:53855-65988 GCA_905221635.1 Symbiodinium sp. CCMP2456 | reverse complement strand
ACCGCAGTCATGAGATGCATGTGTGAACTGTTGTATATATCTGCTGCCATAGGGCCCTTGAGTCATACAGAGTAGCTGTGCAGTTTGGCGAGAAAAGGAATGCACCAATTCTGATTCAGTTCAAAAAATATAAATACACAAAATTACAACATGCACAGGTAAATGAACATGAACAAACACATAAATATTTTTTGTACATGCAAATGCACATATAAAACATAAACAATTAAATACACACATACATAAATAATCAACAAATACATAAGTGTGTGTACATATGCCTTCTTGATCTTCACCTGTGGCACACATGGTTCTCCCGCAAGGAGCAACAGCTGGACTTCGCCTATTGGAGCATCAACGGAGACAAACGTGCCAACGAAAGCGAAACATACGGACTCCTGCAGGTGGGCAAGTTCCGTTCGTTCCAAGAGATAGGAGTGCGAAGCTGACGGTTCACTGCTGACTCATTGCGCACACCTGATGTCCAAAATGAGGACGACAACTCGGCAGTGAGACATCCGTGGAAGTTACAAGATCTGCAAAGCCTGTTTCTCGTGTGACTTCCGATGCGTGCAAGAAATGGCGCGGCGCGGCTTTGCCAATGAAGCCCGGTGTACAAAAAGTTCTGAGAGAGGGTCTCTGTTTGTCAACTGCCAGGATTCCTTTGATTTCTTTGGCTACGGCAAAATTACGAGGACCTGCGGTGTAGCAGTGTAGCAACATCGGCGGCATCAGTCTGAGCTGATGCAGGACTTGGTGGCCGCGCATTCCGTGTACTTCGGAGAAGTACTAGAACGACGGAGGACACACGATCTGCATCAGCGTGAACCACCGGCGTGTAACATGCTGCAAGACCAGGGCTTCATGTGGCTTGAAGGATGTGCGCGGTGAAGTTACAGGTGTGGTCGTGCCGGCAAGCTAAGAATGCCGAGATGCCGGGCAGTTTGACTTCATGACAATGCTCGCCGAGATCTGCCGAGGCCTGTGCTGGCTGGCCTGACAGGCTGGCTGGCCCTAATGTATTCCATCCAGCACTCCATCGTGACGGTGCGCTCCTGGCCCTCTCACAACATGTTTCTTCTTCTCTGATTGCAAAGGTGCCTTTCCTAACGGGAGTGCAGTATGAATACTTTCCCATTGTGGCCACCTTCGTGGTCCGTCACTCAGCCCCAGCAGCGTAGGGCCAGCGAGATGTGGACGCCCCGAATAGCTTCAGGCAGGCTACACTGTCATCGTGCTGGAGGCCGGCTCTCTTGTCAGTGTTCAATGTTACCATGGTGCAGTGCTTCACATTGCAGGAACAGACTGAGATCAACAAGGCATTTGCACTTGCAGTGTCCCGTTCTTTTAGAGTTCTATCCGATTCCATACCTTGAGACCAGGTCCTTTTGGATCTATGCGAAATGCAAACAGTAGTAGTTCATATCGAGCTTGTTGGGAGAAGTTGGGACTTGAGCATCTGGAACCGGATGCCGTCCTTTCGGCTTGGCTTTCGCACTCAGCCTATGCTTGGTCCTGTCTCAACTAGCTGCAGAGCAGCCTTCGCACACTGTCGTATGTGAAGGCAGAGTTCTTGTTCCACAACTCAGTAGCCGCGACAGATGCAGATGGCACGCCTGCTGCCACCGTCGCAATTTCATGGCAAAGACAATGCTTTTCAGGCGACAGCTTTGCTTCAGCGCGCAGGGTGCGCGTACGGCTCCTTGAGGGGTCCCGCTCCAGCCAGAGCAAGCCCCGTCGACTCCCTTGGCTGTTTGCCTGGGATCCTTGCGCTCGGAATGCATTCTGCGCGAGCGACGCGTGCGAGGCGTGCGAGAGCAACGCCAAGCATGCGAAAGACGAGAAGATATGCCGACGCTAAGGAGGAGCAGCTTCCGAGATGCGTGGTCTTCGACCTGGACGGCTGTTTGTGGTATCCGGAAATGTACGAGCTGTCATGGCAAGGCGGTGGTGCTCCTTTCAGCCGTGACGAGTTGGGAAATATTCGTGACCGTCGAGGGAATGCAATTCGTTTGCACAGTGGGGTGGATGCTGCACTGACTGAACTAGCGACGGATCCAAAGTGGCGTGGGGTGGTTGTTGCTGTTGCCAGCTGTTGTGATGTGCCACCTTGGGCGCACGAACTCCTTGGAAAGTTTGAATTCGGGCCAGACCGAAAAAAACTTGCAAACATCATCGAAGTGCGCCAGATTCACAAGGGCTCGAAGCAAACTCATTTTCGAGAGATTTGCGGAATGGTCGGTTGTCACTTCGACGAGATGATCTTCTTCGACAACGAGAAGTATAATTGCGATGAAGTAAGTCGATTGGGCTCTGTGCTCGGTTGAAGCAGTTTCTTTCAGTGGCATGGTTGTTGGCTACAGCATTCATTCTGCTTTTCAGGTGTCACATGCATTTACTGTCCTGATGGCGTCACCTCTACCTCTTGGGTGAACGGAACAAAGGCCTATGTGCACGAACATTGCTGCAGAATCATAGCCAGAGTTTTTTCAATCCTTGATGCCTCAGGCTTTTCCAGCGCTGGGTGAAGTCTGCTGCTGCGAATAAGCTGAAGCAGACCTGGGATAGCTCTGCCGTCATAATCAAAACAGCAAGCAGCGCGCTTGCCGCGTGTGTTTTGTTTTGCTCTTGCCTTCAGCCCTGGAGTCTCGCTTCTGGTTGGCAATGTCGCATAGTATGCTGTACTGCAGGCAAAAGACATGCACCGGCGCGTGCGTTGATGCTAGTCACTGTAGTCTTCACCTTCGCCGATCTGTTCGTGGATCTCCAAGCTCTGCGTCGTGCTTTTGTACATTTGCCACAGGCAGCGACTGCGCTCATCTTAGGTGTACTGGTGTTGCTCTCAGTGTTCTGAGCCACAGCTCTTCTCTGAGGTAGAGATTTGTTTAAAGTGTCTTTTGAGGCTACTGCCCGAAATTTCCCAAACACGCTGAATCTTCGACAAACTTCTGTAACCTTGACAAATCGACCAGAGTCATAGCTTCTGAAGGGGCTTCTGGCAGTTTGGTATAGCTGGGGGCAGTTTTTGGGGAATTTCGCAGGTTGGGTTGTTGTTAGCAGACCCAGGTAAAGTTTCATAGTTTGTGGCGGTTTTCCCAAGGCTCTGAGGTTTTTCTGTACCCTTTAGGGCGTGACGCTTTGCTGTAAATGTCTTGCGTTTGAGGTCGATAAGGCCAGTGAAGGGCTGAAGCGCACTCTTTACAATGTGTCAGTGTTTGTGCCAGGTTCGGCTGAACCTGTCCCCGTATTGCAGAAGCAAATGGATTCGGTGGACTGCCTGTCCAAAGAACTACCTCCCGGAAACGACCTCATTTGCCTGAATGAGCAACTGCGATGCACTGGGTTGCTTCTGTTGAGGTGTGGGCATTGGTGGGCACAGGGGTGGACATGACATCGTCCGCCTTCGACGTCGCCATCAAGTCTGGGCCTTATGCGTCCAATGCCGTCCTGATTTCTTATCCTGTCGTACATGTTTATGTGTTGCCTTCTGCAATAACCAGACCGAACTGGGAAAGGACTCGACAATTCAGAGGGGAGGCTTCAAGTGTTGTCAAAGTCGACCAGATAAATCAGAGGATTCTTGCAATACGCCAGTATGCCGTGCAAACGGGCCTCACTTGCATTTGCTATGGAAGCCCCCTGCCCCTGCGGCCCTCAAAATCCCAACGAAATGCAACATCACGACATCCGTTTCCAGGGAGACGTTGGAAGATGTCTCAGAGGCAGCCGGCAGGTTCGACTTGTGTTTCAGGTCGCGTGTTGATTGGCAGGTTGTCTTCTTTCTTCTGGGTGCCTTGACCATTGTGGAGATCATGGACGCACATAAAGGCAGTGGCCTCGAGACTTTGAGTTTTGGCCTCGCGGAGCTAGAGGTGACAGTGACGTGATGTCTTGTCTCACGCAGAACGTAAGTCTGCGCCAGGGTTCGACATTATCACAAAGCTCATCCAAGCAAAGACTCAGCGCGAGCTTCTGGTCGGTAGCCCGTGAGCTGTGAGCTTGCATCGCTGCAACCAAAGTTCAACGAAGGTCATCGTGTCAGTTCTGACCTTCGTACTGTCGTCAGTGCTCAACAACCTCACTGTGGTCATTGTCATGGTGTGTGCCTGAGCTGAGTTTGACAAATCAGTGTGATCGGATTCCATCGGCAGGTATCTCTTCTGCAAAAGCTGGTGAAGGCCTGGAGCCGCAACCTGATCGAGCATATGAGCGCTGTGAATATGATTTAATATGGCCAGGACGAAGATTTTCGGATGAGGCTTGGTGGAATCGTTGTGGTGGCATCCAACGCTGGTGGAGCCTGGACTGTTGGGTGTAGCCCCTTGCACACCATGCTGCTTCACGCGATGAACAAGTCGGAATGGTTGTCGTGAGGACGCCCATTGGTGACATCACAACTACGATGCTCTACATTGGCGGCCAGGCCTGTCGCATGCAAGCAGATGGAAGCTGTCTCTTTATGTGAGTTTTGATCGTTCAATCGTTGCTGTTTTTTTTCTCTTGAGCCATCTTCTTTGAAGGCTTTGGCATTGGATTGCATGCGTACGCCAAGGTGACTACCGTACCACTGCTGGCAAATCTGTTCATCCCAAGCGTTCTTTGCTTGATTGGCACAGTGGGTGCGCCGGCCTACACTTGCTTACAGCCCACCGCTCTTTGCGCAGATCAGCTCTGAGGCTTTGAGTTAACCAGAATGGACGACAAGCCCTTCGAGCGAACACCATCCAGTCCTGGGGTGGGAGTGAGCTCCATCCTAGGGGTAGCGTCGCGCTCTGGTTGTGCAGGATGACGAGATACCCAACGGTCAGGCAGGTTGTGCAGCGCCCAGGGCTGACCCATCCATCTTGGAGTTCACCAGGCAGTGGTGTTCTGGGGGGGTCTGATCGGCATGATCACAGTTCCGGCATTCACCGTCGAGAGCCCAAAGACGTCTAGCTTGCATGCAGCAAGCTTCTTACAGGCCGTAAACGTGCCCGTCGTTGTCCTTGTGTTCACAGGCCATCACCCAATGCCCAGCTTGGAGTGGGCCCAAAGCCTCAGCTTGCTCGGGGATTGCGGAAACAACTCAGCTCCTGATTTTGAGAGGATGATGCTCGTCTTGGGTCTCCTGGGCTTGATCACATCCCTGTGACAAGCTCAGGGACATGGTTCGTGTGTGTTCATGTGCATACAAATCTCTGTGTTCGAGCTTTTCTGCGGATTTGTTCGTCGTTTGGCAGAGGTTGCACGAGCCGGACGACAACCGCTACTCGCTGAAGGGTGCTCTCACTCGTGTTGAGGTGCTGCCACAATCACATGCATGAACGTACCAAAGCTTATGAAAGCTTTGATTCCCAGTCGGCTGAGTAGCGACGTCGGGTCGTCTGCATAATTCTGAACGTCTCCTGGCTTCCTGTTATGCGTCCGTCCTTTGTTTCGGAATTGCTTTGCTTCGGCTTAGTAAACTTAGTGGGCTCATTTTGGGGGCGCTCAGATCTCTTCTAACCTCCATGCGGTAACGCAAAGGTTGCTTCTTCTCCCATGACCGCTGGAAATCCGTTCGAGGTTTCACCCCAGTCCGGATCTGCCCGAAGCCGTAGGCCGTAGGGTCTTAGCCTGCACGCTGATTAGCGCAAATATTTTCTTGTGCAAGAGCCCCAGTAGCTATGCTGCTGAACCGTTTGAGCACGCTTGGCGTGTGTGCCGCCTTGGATCTTTAACCAAGTAATCGCAGCTGTGTGGCGAGGTGCCTGATGCTTTGTTCTTTTTGGGTGTTCTCTTCGCCGTCGGTGGCCTTGAACGAGTCGGGCTCCTGAAGGAGAAGCATGGAGAAGCCATGCATGGGGTAACTGCACCATCTTCGGAGCGGCTCAATAGGCGCTAAAGGTGCTAGTGTAGTCGGCGCTTGAGTGTCGCTCTCGCTTTTTCCCAACGTCAGGAGTTTGCCATCCAGCTGAGTAACCTGGTGCCCTCTGAAGCCTTGGCCGAGACCTGAGGATCCTGAAGGAAAGGAGGCTCAGGCTTGGAGCCACAGCGCGCCTCGCCGTTGCTTCGGCTCTCCTTTTCTGCAAGTCTCCCCTGGAGTGCTGACGCGCCCTGCATATCCCTGCATCATGCTCGCAAGCTTCATCAAGCTTCCAACCGTGGGTCCGCAGGACGCAGAGGTGGGAGGGATGCACCCGACACGCGGGGAAAAGGTGATCGACTTGAGTTGCCAGATGTATTGAAGCGGCCTCTTGGCATCTGGTTCTTTCTCCCTCAGCCGACATGAGAGGCTGCCGTCCTGGAAGTTCGTCCTGGTGCTGTGAGTGTATTTGGGGGGGGTGCTCGGAGTTGAAGCAAGAAGCTACCGTGTCTGGAACTGTACAACTGTAGTTGAATGCCGTGTCAAGTGAAGGCATGCTGTAGGCGAGGCGACATGACCGAGCAATCGAACTTGTCCTGTCCGTTTGTATCCGTCGTGCTTTGCTTCTTCTTGAGGTCGCCATTTTCCTGGGCTTTGCGTCTGCTGTGGTGGACAATGTGCCGCTGGTTGCAGCTGCACAGGCGTACGACCTGCAGTTAGACTCGTTAGACCTCCTGATTTTCAGCGTGTCCTGCCAGGGCATGTACGACATTTCGGTGCACCCTGCAAATGACAGCCTGTGGAACCTGATCACGTGCGCCTGGGCGATCTGGCATTTGGAGCCTTGCTTAGCCGAGGCTTAACCGGCCCTTTGGGATACTTCTGCGATTTGTTGCGCTTTCTCTGAAGCTGTGTACCCTGACATTTTTGCCACTTTGCTGCAGGTACTGTGCAGCCACTGGGGGTTCGCTGTTAGTCATTGGCTCTGCCGCAGGCGGGGAAGAAGTCAGGGTGTTCCCTGTGCACTTGTGACATCTGGCCTCTGCAGCATCAGCGCAGGTGTTGCCTTCATGGGCATGGAGAGGAATGTTTCCTTTGGATGGTGCCGCAGCTGTGCTCACTTATTCTGAATTCTGTCGCTTTGATATCCGCAGTGAGGTATGTCAAAAGTGTGGCTCCTGCAGCACTTGTGGGCTACTTCCTGGGTGTTGCCGGAGTGTTGGGCCAGCAGGTGGGGCAGTAGCAATATTGCCCGGCTCAGTGTGCCTTTCGTTGGGTGCAGGCTCTTGGACTGAGTGTGGCGTAGCTCGCAAGAATATGCAAGAGCGAAGCCGTCAGACCTCCGTCAAGTATGATTTGATCAGGAGCTCTGAATTTCCGTTAATGCTTTGCAAGCTAATTCGAGCAGGCGTTTGCTTGCACTGGGTGTTGTGAAAACAGGACAATCATTGAGTCATGTTTATTCCATGTGTTGCGTGCGCGGTTTGCCAATGTTTCGCAGATGCCAACATTGCAAAACAGCAATGTGATAGGTGTTGTGTTTAGCATTTTCAAGCACCCAAATCGGTTTGTTTGCCTTACCTACACTTGTTGGACGTTGAGCGCGGTCGGCACAAAAAACGCGTCCACGAAGGTGCTTCCAACATGCCAATGTCAGCATCACGTTGCTTGACTATTCGTCATGGTTGTCGGTTCTTCGAGTCATAGAGGGGACATCGAAACAGGTAACCAACAGCGTCGTTCAATTGCGGCACCAGTTTGTTACGACAAGACGCTTAGGACATGGAATGAGTACTTTGGCAGCGAGCCGCGCATTGTCAGACTTAGAACATCGTCCGCTTCGAGCCAGCAATTGCAGAACGCCATGGCAGAGGTGGACAATTTCAGAGGCAGGAACGGCACAGATGCAACAGCGATTTCGCTGCAGCGCCGTTCCAGGTGGTGCGGTTCATGAAAGTGGAAAACCTCAGGCTGCGTGTTGCATGGTTGACACAACAATGTGCTGATTGGGTAGGTGCCAGTATTATTTTGCAGCCTTTTAGGATGTGTGCAAAGAGTATTTCTTGATTGAGGCACTCCGTGTGGAAGTTCGTTGGATGCTTACGGCGGGGCTGGCTTGCGAGGTGCTTGGGGTCGGAGGACGTCGGGAGTTGAATATGTGTCATGGCAGTTTGCTCTGCATTCAATCGTGTTAATGCTTACGTACTGTGCAGGTGGTTGCAACGCCCAGCACAAGCATTGCCGAAATACGGGCACAGGCGATGAAATGGGCCTGCCGTTCCTTCCCATTACTGACTTGTTAAGGTGTGTGAGACCACCGGAGTTCCAATCGAGCAGCAGAGACTCTTCCACGAAGGATCGTTGGCTTCCGTAGCGTGGACGCAGCAAAGCCCATGGTCATGCATCGATGTGCAGGCAAAGAGCTGTCGCAGCCAATCGATGTGTCAGAGATGGGCCACTAGCCTGAATAGAGTCTGCATCTTGAGCTAAGCTCAGTAGCTTGTCGCAAGCTTTACAGGTTTTCCCTACGCCGGAATCCAGTTCAAGTCTTGGCTTCGTCCAGACTGTGCAGCACTGAAAGGTGAAGACTTGTAGGGCTTTGTACCCACTGTTGAGGCTGGTTCGCTGCCTGAGCGATCCTCGCAATACCAACAGGGCACACTTCAGGAAGAATCTTGAGCTGGATGAGGGTCTTGCCAGCGCCTCAAACTGCTCCCCGGTCACCTTGGTCCTTGCCGTGATTCTCAGGTGGGCGATTTCGTTTGGGTCAAAAGGCTTGGAGATGCCATATATGGTGAGGCCACCGTTGTGCTTCTAATGTTGAAGCAGTGTCCATCTTCGCGAGCACATCAATTGCAGGTTGGGCAGTACAAGTGGAAAACAGGATGCAACTTTCGGGATGTTGCCGTCAAGTGCAGAAGCATTGACAAGGCTGCAAACAGGAGTGGTACAACGTGAATGCCCTGCTCTCTGTGCGCTGATCACTTGGATCAGGCACGGCAAGCGCTTGGCGAGGACATATGCATCGTGATTGTCCTGTCCTGATCTGCAGCTGCCGGATCATTGTGCAGCCGTCAGGAGAATGAGTGGACTGCTCACATGTCCGGCCAAAACGTACCCAACCCAGAGGACTGGAGTGCAGAGGTGGCGATCTCGTGGAATAAGCGTTTCTGTGCTGTTCAGGACGCATTTGCAGAGATTGGGATTCTCCAGTATTTGCACATTCCTCAGATTTGCGAAGCGCATACACGTCAATACCAATGCACATAGTTCGAGTCGGAGATGAACAGAGACTGCCAGCTGCGAAGTCGAGGGCGAGAGCCAGACACCCTTCGCAGCTTTTCGCATGGATAGGTGCAGACGAAACCTTCCACCGACCGCCATCAGGTCAAAGCAACCGGATCTTCCTGCTTATCTGCCTGGGCCTGGGAAGACGCGTGTCTAAAGTCCATGGTACGAAGTCGTCTGTACATGCTAGAACCTGGAAGCCAGGCTGAAATCGATGGCAGCGTTTACGCACAACTCCAACATGCTCGAAGCTCGGCAGGGGCAGGGGGCAAGGGGGGTAGTGAGGGGGGGGGGGAGGCCTGTTCTGATTTCACTGTATAGGTGAAACTTTGTTTGGGGGGGGGGGGCAGGGGCAGCGGGGCAGGGGGCAGGGGCAGGGGGCAGGGGCAGGGGGGTAGGGGCGCAGGGCACTGAGCAGAGTAAGTCAACCTGTTGTCATGGAGCTGTCCTATTGATCGGCTGGTGAATGTCTGCACTTGCCAGATGGCTCGTGACGGAGCTGGCAGTGGGTGGCGAACTGCTTGCTGCAAGCTCGGATCGTGTGACTGCACCGCACACTATCTGAAACTGTTAAGCTTCAGGACGCGGTGCTCAATGGACGTGTTGACGAACGTCAACGGAGGTGTTGCAAAACTTGCAGCGCAGCATGCATGCCTCCTACAGCAAGCAGGCAATACACGTGGCAAATGCTGCAAGCCGTCGGCTTCCCAAGCACTTGGTGGCTAGGGCATGTTGCTTTGTCCCTTGCTTTGCAGGTGAAGTACCTGCATGCCCACAACATAGGCTTGCATGAATGCATATTAGGTCCTTAGGTCCTCTTGTATACCCGAGTCCGCACCAGGCCACCGCGATATTTCCTTGGCGCGCCCCCCGTGCGGTGACTCCGTGCAAGCGGCATGCTGTGTGTTGTGGCCTTTCTGAGGAGAATGTCTTGCTGCAAGGCGACAGCATCAGGCCTCGGACTTGTTCGCCCAATCGCAGACTTTTCACAATAACATTGCTGTAGCAGTGTGCAGAACTGAAACTCCCGCTTTGCCCTTCGGATTCTCCGACCGAAACCTTTTCCCAATGAAGCTCGGTACATCATCTTCGTAGATCCGACACTCAGGGAAGATTCTCAACCGAGCGTTCGACAGGCGGATGCAGATCACGCATCTAGTTCTTTTGTGGCTGTCGGACCGGCCACGGAAAAGAAACTGAGCATGCGTAGATGAAAGCGGGCAACGGACGTCTGACTACGATGGGCAACTCCGGAAGTCCTGGACCCAACTGAAGCGCGGCACGGACGGACCGGTCAGTCAAGTAGCCACCGGGTTGCGAGGGACGGCGGTGGGCAAAGTCGAATGCAACCGACCGGTGATGCGAGCCAACGGCTGTGGGCAGTGTTGCCGTTTCGCCCGTACCAAGCACATCCCATCAAGCTGAGTAACGCTCGGTCGGGCTAGTCTACCGTTTACCGTACAGACGGGTACCTAATTTCTCACACTCGGACAGTATTGTTCTTGATGCGGTTGGGTAAGAGTCCGGTGGTCTGGTGAATCGAGACACACGGGTGGATGCAGATCACGGATCTGATCTTACCCGGGTGGCGGTCGGACCAAAGAAGATCGAGCCGCACACGCTTGACCCGACAGGGGAACCGCCCAAAAAGAGCAATCAAGCAACGGCAGATCGGAAACACTTTGCTACCGGGCAAGAAACCCGTGGAAGGACAGCCGCGAACCGGTAGAGCGAGAGCCAAAACCCACGACTGCGGGAATCAGCAACAGTTGGGGATTCTGGGAACAATGATCCACATTAACCGAAATACAGCCCTGAAACGACAAATGCGCTTCGCAAAGTCCTTTGGGCATCGTGAGGCATTTCCAGGCCGTGGGTTCGGAAGCGGAGTTGTCCGAATGGAGCACGCAGCGCCATGGAGGGTGCCCCGGTGGCCCTACCCAAGCAACGAATGCAGCAGGCGCAGAAGCGCCCAGTGAGCCTTCAAATCCCATGCGGCAATGAACCATTGAACGGAGCAATCATCATTCAGGCGGACAATGCCGAGACCGGCAGAATTGGCGTCGGAACACGCATCGGCAAGCACCTCACACTCGAAGCGAGGCGGCAAAATCAGAGAAGGGATGTCAGAGCCAGCGGTGGCAAAAAACCCAGCACATACGGAGAACCTCACAGGGGCGACACACGTATCAAGTCTGAGTGCTGGGGAGGCTCGAGGCAGCTTAGAGAATAATACTGACGAAGGCCCAAAGCGAAGCAGAAAGATGGTGGAGTAGGGATGATAGATAGTCTACATAAATGAGTCCGGCATGGCTCACGCGGACGAGATGCTTCCGAAAGCCGAGGCAGCAAGCCGCTTCACGTGCACAAAACGACTCTGCAAACACATACATACATACATACATACATACATACATACATACATACATGTATAATCCTATATACATAGGTAACGTACATACATAGTTGCTCAGATGGAAGAGTCGCATCCGCCACACGAAGCAGAATGACTGCAGATAGGCCCAAAGCGAACTATGAAAGCGTCGTGGCTGACTACATTAAAGCTGGGCTCGCGGGAGCCGCTGAGATTTAGGACTTTTTCCGGCTTGGAGAGTGCAGTACAGCTGGAGTCCTTGTATTAAGTCACATAGGATGATGCTTGATGATTCGGGCTTGCACTGTTCTTTCTCTGCCTTAGGACGGACCCCTCCCTCACCCCCTCCGTCCAAAAAAAGACCTCCTCCTCCTCCCCTAACAAACCCTGCAACAAAAACCAAGGGAAACTTTGAAACCGCAAGGCACGGATAAACCCCGTGTGCGTCCACTGGATCGCTGTTCCAGGCTGGCCGATCGACCAGCTCTCCCGCTTCGTGGTTAGATCCTCCCTTGATACAGACGAAGACCCGGCATCGCCTTATTTACGCCCTTGTCTTACTTGGGCGCAGGCCTTCGATTCTACTAATCACTCATCTCAAATTTCGCTCTTTCGTGCAGTTCCAGAAGGGTGTTGTATTGCAGTGA